>JAFEMN010000029.1:600000-905988 GCA_018801565.1 Epichloe coenophiala | reverse complement strand
TCCGAATAGCAACGCTCGAAACAAACAAGGCAGGTGGGGCGACCGGCGCCTAACGTAAAGAACAAAAGACAAGGCAAGCCAGCCAGCCAGCCTCGGCCCAACAAGCAAAGCTTCAAGAAGTGCCACCCCGCGAAATTCGTGTCACTCCAGGACCAAACCACAAAACTCGGACTTTGGCAAAAATCCCCCCTCCTCCACCCCCCCGAGCCTTCACCATGATAGATCTCTCAGCCCACCAGTCGGCACTCCCCAACCTCCGTGACATGGGCAACATCCCCATCGCATCATCATCATCATCATCATCATCATCATCGACATCGTCAAGGCCCCTCCAGACACGGCCGGGCCTGCTCTACCGCGCCGCGGCCCCGACCCCCAAAGCCGTGCCCTCGCTGCAAGCCCTCTCCATAACCCACGTATTCGACCTCCGCTCCGACGTCGAAATCGATCGCCAGGGCGGCCCTCCCGCCGCCGACGCCTGCTCCTCGGCCCCTCCCGCCCTCGCCCGCCACCACGTCCCCGTCTTCCAGTCGACCGATTACACGCCCGAGGCCATTGCCCTCCGCTTCCAAGACTACGCCGCGGTCGACACCACGGCGGGGTTCGTGTCGGCATACAGGGGCATCCTCGGCGCAGGCGGCGAGCAAGGACAGAACGGGCCTGATATGCGCCATCGTGCTCTCGCTTTGTGGAGTGGACGACCGCACAATCGCGTGGGAGTACGGCCTGACGGATGAGGGACTGGCACCGTTGAAGCCTGCCATGGTGAGAGGGCTGATGGCAGCACCGGGGGTGGCTCTTGATGAAGAGGGCGCGTTGAGAATGCTGAGCTCGAGGTGGGCGTCTTCGTTCTTTGCTTGATTGTGCGTGCGTGCGTGCGTGCGTGCGTTTGTTTGCTGACTCGAGCTCATTTGTAGACCAGAGAGCATGCTTGCCACACTCGAGGCGATCAACGAAGAATATGGCTCCGTGGAAGAGTACGTCTTGAAGCAGTGTAAACTAACACGGCACGAAATGGTGCAAATACGAGAAAACTTCACCGTGGAAGCGCCGCCCACAACAAACGGCGATACCTCGCGGCCTGCGCTGTGAATGCGTTACGACACGGACGGTCTTTGGCAGACCACCTCATCATGGCCAAAACGCGTTCAGACCATTGCCAGAGCCGGAGCATAACGTTGACACGGCACGGTGTATATATATCTGTTTGTTTCGCTGTGCACAGCATCAGTACGTAGATAGCATCACATTATACAACCAAGCTCGTCTAGACTTGTCATGGCTCAAGGCCATCGCTCTGGAGTCCTCTCTCTACGGCACAAAATGAAACAATACAACACGCATATCTTACATCGCTCAAGGAACTGACGTGGGAATCTTGACCACACCGCGTTTGCGGTCGTCGAAAGGAGCACCGTATCTCCACCCGGTGCCCTTCCGTGATCGCCCATTTCGGCCAACATCGTCCACCACAACCTCTTTGAATCGGAACTCGTATCGATCCGTCTTAACACGCGACGTCATCTGTTCCTCCATTGCTTGTTCCCTGGCCAATTTCCTGGCCACTGAATCCTCCTCCTTCTGGACACTAGCTCTGAACTTTTCCCTGCTCTCCTCTCTCGGCAAGCCTTTCAAAATATTGCGTTCCATCTTGATAAGCTGGGGCTGTGGAGATCGTGCATCTGCCGAAAGCATCGTCTCATGGAAAGCCTTGGCGGCATCTTCACGCGTGAATCGTCTCGACTCTGATACAGGCACAAATAGTTGCTGCATTGTCAACTTGTGAACGTGGACCTCATTGACTGGCTCGTGTGGTTCGTTTTTCTCGCCTTCACGGTACGACGTTTTAGGAAGCATGCTCATAACGGCTTTGGCATATGGAGTAGCCAATTTGCTGCCCTGATGTCCAATTGTTAGCGAGTACTCCTTCCTGCCTCAGCTGTTGGAACTCAAGTCATGGTAAGAAGTAGCAAAATGTCAGGAAATGTAAAAAAAAAAACTTTTAACCATGGGTATGTCTTCAAGACTAATCGAAAATATTTTATGGTTGTCTCATCATATTGCATGCGTAAAATGCGGCGGGCGGTTGAAAGGAACAAGACTGATGGGTGTGTGTGGCCTTGGTTACTCACATCCTTTACCCATTGCTTTTCCACCTCCTTCAGCCTGACTACAGCGGCAACACGTCGTACGTCCACTCCCATCTCTGCCGAGACAGCTTTGAGCGACTCGCCTCTCTTGGTGACCTTATCCCAGATCAAGTCCCTCGTCTGTTCATCGAGAACAGGCTGACTTCTGAAGAGAGGATTTTGAGGAAAAGGCTGGTCTGGGAAGGGACCTAGATATCGAGGACCTCGTCCACCCTCAGCTAGTTCTTGGCCGTCCCTCGACTTCAGCCATTGGTACATTTGCTGACGTGCTTTGCTCATTTTTTCACGGTATTGTGTCGAGCAAAAAGATCGCATAAACGGGGTTGCTGGCCTGGTCGACTGAGGGAGAGCCAGGTCAGCTGCCAGGGCAGCGGGTGAGCGTCTTATTCTAGGGGGCATGTTTGTGGTATGCAGTCAACTCAGCTTTGGTCGAGCTCCAATGTGGCTGCACCGAAGTGAACCGGTGGTGCTGTGGGAGGGATGTGTGTCGCCGCGTGGGTTTATGGAGAATGTATGTATGTAGGCCAGAGACAGGGTTCAATGCTCATTGCTGGGAGATGTTTGATTTTTCGGCGTTGGGCGGCCCCATCATTTTTCCGCTCCGTCCATCAGACCCTCTCCAAGGCAAGCCCCTCAAAAAGCCCGTGGTATTAGATGAAGTCGACGATAAGTCGACGATAAAATTTAATAGTAGAGCTATTCAATTCATTGAGGAAAAAAATGGGCAAAGAAAGTGCTGATGATTATGTGTGTAGGTCTAGTTTCCCACCGTGTCATTGACGGCGCTCAGTGTTCTATACAAAGCGCATCGCATGCCCAAATATTCTTACAATCATGCACTTGTTCTCTATGCCACCGAAATGCCCCCAACAACAACAAAAATTACATGTAGACCATGGAATCTCTCCACTAGTCACTGATGAGCCTATCCCATATCCAAAGATGCCGTCATCTTCGTCGCTTCAAACGCCATCATAGACCATGTATATACTGCTCGTTTCCTCAAGCTGCTACTCTTAGTGTTGAGCGACTCTTCTTCGATCTGGCCTTGGTTACCTGAGCCTTCTTGACCGTTTCCCTCTCTTCATTTTGTTGAGAGTAAGCTTCTTTCCATTTACGCCAGCCATCAAAGTCGATCAGGGCCTGCATGCAACCCCATTCCATGACCTTTCGCTCGAGCCACACAAAGTTGACAGGCTAAAATCTGCGATTAGCACGATTTGGGGGGGGTATGAAAATTGAGCTTACCTTGGTCAAGAAATCGTTACAGCCAGCAGCCAATGCTTCATGCCTGTCACTCTGAAGCGAACTGGCTGTTAGGGCGACAATGATAACGGGGCTCTTGAAAAGAGACAATTTTTCAAGCCGATCTTGTTCTTTCAACTCATTGTCGTCTGTTCCACCGGCGCCGTTGTCCGACGTTGACGATGAAAACACGCCAATTGAGTTTACTCTTTCCAACCTTCTGATCTCTCGGGTAGCATCGAGGCCATTCATGACGGGGAGTTGAATATCCATGAGAACGAGATGGAAACCGCCAGTCCTCCACTTCTCGACAGCGTCTCTACCATTCATGGCAGTCTGCCATCTAACTTTCAGTCTCTTCACAAAGGCTTCCAGTAGCTTCAGATTGATGGGGTTATCTTCGACGATAAGAACATTGATGGGCGGGACGCTTCCGTTCAACATGTTGGCTGGGTTGGGATATTCCGAGCTCTTTTTGCTTCTCCTCGGTCGAGTACTAGATGTCCTAGGGGATGATGGCCGCGGCGGGGGCGTAGCAACTTTAGCTGGAGTTGCCTCTGGAGCAGGTGATTTGGGTAGTGTTGATTTAACAGTAGGCACTCCTGTTGGACGATCGGAGGAGCTTGAATGAGTACGCGAATGCGGCAACAGCGGGACGCAATTTTGTGCACTATGGGAGCCGGGGGCGGACGACTGCACGCCTGAAGTATGACTCGCCAGAATAGTAGGTGAAGAAGTATGAGTTCGTCCTAGTCGGGGTCGTTCCGAGCGTTCTCTGTGCATTCGTGTTCGAGTCCCGCCAGGAGAAGGGATAGGGGCGATATGGCCTGTGCCAAGGACTGCCATCGAGTGCGGTGCCGTCCCATTGGGATTTGCTGGCACGGAATGCGGAGGATGGGGCGCAGGCATGGCAACTATGGGAGGGAAGTAGCCCTCTCCAGCTTCTGACGGTCGACCATCGTCAGTGATGTAGTATGTCGTGGTCCCCGGGGGTACCAATACACGCGGGGAAGCTTTCGGCGTTCTGCGGGGAATATCAATTATGAGGGCCTCGTCAACAGTCTGCCCGCCTGGAAAGAAGGTGTCGAGCGTGCGAGCCATGACCTCCTCGGGACCAAGGGTGCGCTCCTTTTCCTGATCTCGAGGATGCAGACGAATGACAAGATCTGGTGAATCAAAGGTACGGCCGAGCGAGTTGGCATATTTACGAAGAATCATGTCGCGAACATCGTCGACCAGATCATCCTCATTGATGGTGATGGTGGTGGCCGAGGCGTTCGCCCTCTTGACCCAGATTTTCCGTGTCACCATGTTGGCGTCGATTGAATACCGTGGTTCTGTGTCTGCAGCCCCTATCGGCTGATTGGATCGAAGTAGAGTCCTAATCAAACTTGTCTGGCGGCTAGCGAAGAGACTTTGCCGTCGAGGTGAGTGCTGGTCGACCGTGGCACCCGAATCCGGGGTCGGGGTCTGCGTGGACGAAGCAGCAAGGGCCAATGCGGATGCAGGATGTGAAGCAGTTCTCAACGAGTCGGGCTCACGGCCATGGTGCGGACGAAGTAATGGATCGACTTCGAGGTCGTCGCCTGTATGTGTTGCGGCAGTGGTAGAGGCGACCGGCACCGAGGCTCCTGAACTCCCTACGCTCGAATCGCGAAGCTGCGAGTCTTGGGGATTCCCGGGAGGGCCTCGTGGAGAGTTGGAAGTTATTATTGATATCGGGGTTTTTGCGGTGCACGGTACAGGTGACGGGGTAGGCGAAGGCCTCGACCGTGGAAGTTGAGGATGGGATGGATGGGATCGAGATGCAGACAATCGGGGCGGGACCGGATCAATACTATTGGTGGCTGCTTTGGAAGGAGCAGGGTGGTTGGCTGGCGCTTGAGGTGACGAGTGACAACAGCCCTGGAGCTGCTGCTCCGGCGAGCCTGGGCGGCGGCGGGGCCCTGAAGACCGCCCGCGTGAAGACTCCCTGTGCGCGGGAGGACTGGGGCCGCCAGCGTCCAGGTCCATTGCTTCGACAGACAAGAGATGCACATGGGGCGCTCCTGCCGCCACAACCGTGGCACAACTCTTATCATGGTGCTCGTTGATGGATTCGTTTCGTCCGCCCACCGAGCTTCTTGACACGATGTTGCGGCCTTTGCTCACGTGTAGGAGCGATAGCCTTTTTTTCTTCTGGTCGCTTCGGAGCTCCTTCTCATTGATGTCGCCCGTTGCTTCCAGACTCGGAACCTCGCTATGGCCATCGCTCGTTTGGCTGGCAGTCAATTGAGAGTGTGACAAAAAGGATGGCTCACGACTGCTTTGACTCGGTGCCGTCAGGATAGATGACTCTCCCAGCCCGCTTCGGGAGGACGGCAATGATGACGAGATTGTCGAAGGACGTCGCCTGGTGAAGCGCGCCTTGATGCGCGACGCGAGATCAGACGCCATAAGCAGGCTTGCGCTTATCTGGGGGTGGGTTGGGATAGCATCTGCAGACGATGAAGACGATGAAGCAGTCCGAGAGGTCTCAAATGCTTCTTTCTTCCTTATTTGCTGCTGCCGCCGGTTGCCGATGTCAGGTGGGTAGACGAGTTGCCGTCATTGCTCCAGGTATCTTGAGAGTTGAAAGAAGATGTGTCGGATGCTGAGAGAGACATGTGCTTGTTGCGCGTTCGTTGCAGCACAACCTCAACCTGAGGCTGATTGATGAGTTGGCAAGGGAAATTCAAAGATGCGCGCCCCGGAAGACACGGGCTGACAAGTTCTTGATTCATTCAACAATGCCTCTGCGATGGAGCCATGGAAGAGCTATTCTCGTTCATGCACGACAACCCGGCTCAAATTACGCTTTAGCCATGTTTGTGTTAGCTCTTTGACGGCCGCAACCAGGTGCCACAGGCCACATGCCCTGCCATGCCATTCCATCAGCACGACAAATGGCACGAGATGGGCTCGCATCGGTTTACTGGTCCAACTACATGTGCCATTGTTGTGATACGGAGTCCTGACATACGATTGACTGAAGAAAATGTGATACAAGCTGCCTCTAGTGCAACCACGCACCGAGCTGTATCTCTGAGGCAGAATGTCAAGATCGCGTGATTGGTTGGCTCTGTTAGGAGCCTTTGGCAAGTTCTCAAATGCCGGGGTTATGTTGAGGGATCATTTCTCAGACCGTTTGCGATCTGTCCGTACTTTCAAAAATAGAGGTATGCGCATTTAGAGGTCGATGCTGCCTTCACGATACTGACAGACTAGCCACGCAGCCAGTGCCCCAACAGAGACCAAGATGAATCAGCTTTCACGCCATGAATGTGTAGTGGAAGTTCCACTTGTTCCAGAAGCCCTGGGTGTGGTGAGAGACATGTGTGTGGATATAGATGTGAATACCTGACATTTATCACGCCAAGCTCACCAAATCTCGCGTAAAATGCCATATTCTCTCCCAAGCATTAGAGACAGACTGCTCAGTTCGTGGCCCCCACAGGCCCCACAGCTCAAGAACCTAATCTGCAACCTTCAACCATCCACCCAGACGAACTTCATCTCCCGGACTACACACGCGCCCTATAGAGTGATGGAAGGCCTTGGCATAATACTCGTCGGGGTGCACTTTGCTGCTTGAAGAAAAAAAAAAACACACCACCATGTCTAGTCCGAAAAACCGGCATCTGGACGACAGGCCAGTTCCTCGACCGGCCAAATCCCCAGCCCAGACAGCCCTAATCAGGACCCTGAACCGACGAAGGGAGTATCTCGAGCGACATCCGTCATACTTTGATGGTTCAGATCGCGAATTCGCCGGTAAGCTACTCACAACACCACCCGCCGTGCAATCAAATCAACTCCGGGGAAAGTCCCATGCAATTTACAAACGACCAACTTCGCAGACCCAATTCTCTACGAGCGCCTCATCAAGCGTCATCAGACTCCCCAAGAGCGTCAAACCGAGGGTGTCGATAAGGGATACGCGCACATGCTGGAAGCAGACCTTGCGCGTGGGGAATCCCGCCTCTCAGCATTGGCAACCGAGGCGGCGGGCGAGCAGCGCACCGAATTCAACTCGCCTTTGCGGTGGAAGGCCAGCTCAGGTGTAGACCATGTCTGGGACGAGCCATCTACTACCAAGGAACGGGGCAGAGAGCTCTGGAAGGAGTTTTTGAGAGAGAGATTCGTGCAGGGCGGTGATGAGGATTTCCAGTCGTACGAGGATGTAGATGGAGATGAGGATTTGGATGCGGACCTGAGGCACGAGGAAGAGGAAAGATGGTTTGAGGAGGAAGAGGAAGGGTGGGCCAGTGGCGAGAGGGTGGGAGAGACTGGGGTGCAAGACTTTTAAGAATCATCCAAGTAAAGATCCAGGTTACATACGTAGCATCTGTGCAAATATCATGTGTTGACGACATCTTCTTACATTCTCCAACATTGCGCTCCGCACGGAGTAACTTGAATCGTGGGTAAGGGTAAATCAGTCTGTGCGGGAGGATTCCATTGCTCGATTTTAACCGACTTGCGGATAGATAGGCGACCTGTTGGGAGCAACAGTCTGGAGAAGAGATGGATGAGATGAAAAAGAGGGATTAAATAGACAAGGAGGAAGGACTAACACTGGAAGAATGCCAAAACTGGATCAGAAAGGACCAAAAAAGTCAAAAAACAAATCTCCGGTACAGGGAATCGAACCCTGGGCTGCTCGGTGAGAGCGAGCGATGTTAGCCACTACACCATACCGGATTGTATTTGCTTACGGGACTATCCCTTAATACTGTATTCAAATCCAAAACAAACATATACCGAAATTTGTTGGCTTCACATATCATTCGTCCATCATGCCTACTTTGATCTCGCACATCTACACAGCAGACACGTGTTCAACAACAAGGTATATATCTATCCCTCGCACGACAGAGAGACAGACGTTGCTTCCAATAGAAATGGCGATTAATATGATATAGTTGAATACCATGTTTTCTCCCTGGATGTATTGCACCCGTCCCCAGGATGAGTAACCGACCACGGAGTTGATCTTCGAATGGAAGATGTTCCCTGGGCATCGAAATAGCTGTGGGCTCCGGACGCAGCGTTCAAAAATGTGGGAAATATTACCTGTATCTCCTTGCTCGGGATAAAGAGGGCATTTTTCGCATTGGCGTGGCTGAGGTAGACAAGCCCGAAGGACCATTCATTGCCAGACGCGGAGCCCATTGGTGGTAGTTACAGTATTGATCCTGCGCCTCTCGTCGACGATGACAACCAGGCCTACATGTACTTCGGCGGTCTCTGGGGCGGGCAGCTCCAGTGTTACGAAGGCAACACCGGAACATTCAACTCTTCATCTCAGAGACCAAACGAGCGCAAATGTGCCAATACGGCGGCACAAGGTCCTCGTGCAGCCGTCTTGTCCGATGACAATGCATCAGTTTGCATCACCACCCGCTGAGCTCGCTATTCTGGATCCAGGAGACGAATCAGCCCATCGTTGCGGACTACCATGATGGGCAATTTTTCGAAGCAGCGTGGGTGCACAAGCACACAAAGGCAAGTACTACCTGGCTTATTCGACTGGCGACACGCACTTCTTGTGTTGTGCAGCGGGCAATAACCCCTTGGGGCCCCCGTTCACATCACATACGGCGGGAGAATTCTCGAACCGGTCGGTACTGGGATGGACAACGCATCATCGGGTTGTGGAACTTGTGGGGAGAAAATGTCACTTTTATCATGATTGCGAGCTGAGTGAGGGCCTGAATTACGTCCGATCCGTCAAGGTCAAAGAGATATTCTACCATGACAACGGCCGAATCCCAACTACTGCCGACTAGGACGCTTTGCAGGCCAGTCGGTATTTGTGATGGCTCGATCCCTCGAATTGGTCAAGTAAGCCGAGATTTCGAAAGAAAGTCAATTTAAGATTGTGTAGTTTCTCAGTGCGTTTGGAACGTGAATGATGTTCTCCTCGTGCGGAGCCGAATGTGTATTGGCTTTTCAAAGCCAGGTGACTGATTAGCCTGAATAGCGTTGTTGTCGCGATTCTACGCCTTGAGCCCAGGACTCCGTGCCTGGCATGCTTTGACGTCAACCTAGAGCGATATATCAGCTGGCATCGCGTCTGCCCAGTGCAGCCATCTGTTTCGGCAATCGGTTCCATATGAGGTCTGCCCTGCCCAATGTGCATGAAGCAAATGGCTTCTGATGGAAAACTTAGCAGATTTGTTGACGAAGCCTGTCAATTAAAGCGCCGGACGAACCCGCAGCCCGCCGCCGTTACTTCATGCCATGTCCATGATAGATGACCCGTCGAGGCCTCAGCCGCGGCCGGATGGCTTGAAGGAAGATTCTTCATGTAAATAAAACTTTCCGAACAAGGTGTGAAGGCGGGAAACAGTGCATGTAGTGCTACTGAATCCAATATCGCACCTTTCATCCGCGTTGCCTTGGATTACCTGCAAGCACGAGCGGGATCGAGTAGGATGGGAACCCGTATGGCAGGAGGAGCATTGTCTACCTGTTATCTACCTAGGTAGGCACATATATACTGCTTGACGATCCATGCCGACCCCAACGAGAATGTGGGGAAGAACTTGCAGGAAAATCTGACGGATTTCTCCGTACAATCGTTTCCTCGGTTCACCCCACAGAGGCAGACTGAGAGTCGCCATCGGCCGTGAACCGATGGGGCAAGGAGCCGGGCACCCAATATTTCCCATTGCGTTTGTACCCAACATTGTGTCTAAAACGGAATGGATCTGGATTTTCACAACATTGGTATGCGTGTTCGAAAGCTAGAACTCTGAGCCAGTAAAAATGGGAAGAAACTGCCGGCGCCGGCGCCGTCTGATCGAAAACCCTCTTGGGGTTGGAGCTGACTGGCATGAGTGGCCCTTTTCACAGCTGCTCGGTCCGCGCCGGTGGCAGCAGATCTGGTTGTAGTCCGTATGCCATGATGCATCTCTTGAAGGAGTCGCATCCTGAAGGCCGGGCGGCTCGCTGTCCGTGTCTGCGAAGGCTTCGTGGGATGCAAACCGGGGCATATGCCTCTTTTCGACGTCATGCCAGATTGGCCTCTCGGGGTTCGGCCAACCATGACCGACGATAAGTGGCCAGCCATGGCAGTCTGAGGTTCGGGAATGGCGATGCGGCGCAGCAGGGGATCGAACCGACATTGCGGATTATCAGAGGGAGGAATCAAATTTGGCTTGCCAGAAAGGCAGCAAGTCACACGCGTTGTGGATGAAGAACGAGCGAGCTGGGAGCCGGGACGCTGCACTGATGCGGACGAACGAGCGACGACGATTCCCTCCTTTCGCAGCGCAAGTGCGTGCCGAGAATATGGACGATTGTCATTTCAGTCAGTCGGTCGGTCGGTCGGTCGGTCGGTCGGTCAGACGGTCAGTGTCAGCCAGTCTGGCGGTGTTGGTTGCTGCTGCTGGTCTGACACGACTTTCGTCAATCGTCAATCAAACAATGCGATTCAGAGTCGCGCCCGGCTGTCGATTTCTGGCTCGGCAAATTGCCAAAACCACTCGGCATAAGGAAAAGTGGATGGTGGGACGGGTGCCGTGCAGCATGGAGTGGAGTAGTCGTCGGGGTTTCACACCCCCCCTCGAAACTTTCATGCAGGCAGAGCAGGAAGAGCAGGAAGAGCAGGCAGCGCAGGCAGCGCAGGCAGCGATACAAAACTTGCAAGTTGGAGTTGACCTTTGACCTCGCATGTGCAACTGCAACTGCAACTGCACTGCGCTGCGCTGCACTCACTTCATGTGGTGGGTGCGTGTGGCCTGACGTGACAACAACACATCACGCATCACACGCATCACACACAACAACACGGCCCAGCCCTGGGTCTATCCCGAGCGGGCAGGTGCCGCCTGGCCTGGCTGGCTTGGGCTCATATGTACACTGTAGGTTGGCAGGCACATGGCCCGATGCAGCGGCGCACCCACATGATTGGCTATCGGGTGGGTGGGGGTATGTGGATGCTCTGGGCCGGCGAATCACTATGCCGGGGGCCCTGACGCCCTGAAGATTGAGTATGTTTGTATGGGGAATTGGGGATGAAGAAGATGGAGACATGGATGAAGAAGGCGGGTGGCAGCTGCCCTGGCACGCCACACGCCACACGCCGCACGCCACACGCCCCCGGCCGGCCTCCACCTGCGGGCAGTGCCAGCAAGCGCTACGCTGATTGTTGATTGCCTGGGCGAGGTGATTGCTGGCTGGACGGGAGCGAATTGTACAAAGTGCTCCATCCAGCACAGACAACAAACCCATTGATCACGCCCAGGAAACCAAGAAACCACACACCCCGCTCGCCCCCCCCCAGCCAGCCAGCGCCAGCCAGCGCCAGCCAGCGTCCGGCACCACCAACGTTTTTCTTTCCAGATGGTGACACCAAACCCTCCTCCCCCTCCCTCTCTTTCGGGAACCCTTCCCCTCGCGACCAACAACCGAGCCCCCAACCTGGGACAGGCGGGACAAAAAAAAAGAAAAAGAAAAAAAAAAGACTCATAGCTTCGCCTTATTGTTAGAGCGCACAGCAACCACCGCGTCTCATCCCGTCCCATCCTCCCGTCACCTCCCATCAACCTCGTCGAGGTCTTCACTTTCCTTCACTCCCCTCCCTTCCCACTCAACCTCACTTCACAATGCGCGAGTCCGCGCGGAGGAGACAAGCCGACACTTCACGCATCCTGGTCGGCTACTGGCGAGAGTCAACCGAGCCGGAACCAAACCAACATGCCGTCTACGGCATCCTGAGCAGAGATGGCACTCTTCGCTTCAAAGTCGTCTCGGAGACCCGCGATGGTCGCCCGATCCAGTGCAAGAGCCTGCTCTCTCCTGGCGACAGCTGGATCATCCACGACGAGGTCGTCCTGGAGCCTCACCTCCGCCACCTCAACCGCCTTGAGATGAAGGAGTACTGCCGCGTCCGCCAGCACCACATCGACCAGGGGGAAGAGGGCCAGGACATGGCCGCCAACATCCTCAACTCGGTGGAGCTGGCCAAGCAGATTGCCGAGGCCAGCTACAGCCGCGAGCGGCCAAGGAACTTGCGCTGGGCTCGCGAGAAGTGCGCGGATGAGCGGAGGGCCCGGAGGAAGTTGAAGAAGCGACTGATAAGTGAGGCCGCCCAGCTGGAGGAGGAGCACGTCACGGTGGCCGGGCCAGATGCCGAGGCGAAACCCGACATGGAGGCGGCCAAGACGGAGGCTGAGATTCAGGTCAACGTCTCGCAGGTCCGGGTGGAAGACGCTCGCGTTCAGGATCATATTGTTCGTTCCAATTCATTCACTGCCATTCGCCCCGCCGCCCGCTCAACGCCTCCTGTGCCGGTACGGGAGTCAGAGACGGCACCTCCACAGCCCTCGGCTCATGTCCATGTCCATGCCCCTGCACCACCGCCTGCGTTGAGCTCCGGAAGAAGAGACTGGCATAGCGTGATACAGCCGCACATGAGGACTGTTTCACCACCAATTGCTGCACCACCACCACCACCACCACTGCCGCCGCCGCCGCCGCCGCCACCACCACCAGCTTCAGCACCACCACCAGCACCAACAATGGCGCCGCCAGCCCTGCCAACGGCGCGAGGGTCAAAGTCATATGGGGGCATCCGGTACGACTGGAAGGATACGGGGCTGTTTACCCAGAAGTACGTGTCGAGGGGCTGCATCATCACCATAGATGACGAAGACTATGTAGAATACCGTGTTCTTACCAAGCCAGCATTCATTTGATGGGGGGACCTTTTGACGCCGCAGCCCATATTTAACGAATTTATTCATTATGAATTTCTCATGGCTCGAAAGACTCCTGAACTGTGTCTGTCTTGCGTACAGTCCCGGGGACAGAACAACATCATGCTTGTCCAAGTCCAGAACGCTGTTTCGCTCTTGAACATTCATTTATAGCAGGATACATCTCTAAGCCCACACTACCACGCGTGTGCTCGCCGCATGAGCAAACCTCTGGAATCTCTCCATGTCTCCATGGCAAGATTCCGTCCCGTCAACGCTCTCGTATTGTTGGCGGGTCGGCGCTGGCTCTCCAACCTTTACGACGACCGACCGCATGTATGGCTTCTTCATAAACCAGTTTACAAATGACCTCGATCCCCCCTTGACACACCAATAACACACACAATATCTTAAGAAGAAGAAGAGAAGGAAGAAACCACCAGGACCCCGTTCACGAAAGGACCAAACACAAAAAGCCCCTAAGCAGTCCCGCTCAGATACTCTATCACAACGGGCACATCGACCTTGGCACAGACCACGTCCCTCCTGCTGTAAACCTGGCCCATCTCCCAGCGCTCGTTCTCATAGTCTCGCGTCTCGCAGGCCAGGTCAAGCCTCACCTGGCCCGCGCCCGCGAACCTGCTCCCGTCCCGGTCGCACCCCCACGCCTGCTCGACGCGCAGCAGGCCCGTCGGGTGATCAAACGAGAAGCGCGAGGCGTCGCCGCCGTCGGGCGCGGGCGCGGCGCAGTCCCAGACGTCGTCGCCGTACAGGTAGTCAGGCCCCCGGGCGGAGACGGCCTCGCACCGGAACCGGTACGACAGCGCCGTGTTTTCGAGCGTGAAGTTTGCCGCGCCCCGCGAGACGGCCTGGTGGGCGGGCGTGGTGAAGACCTCTGACGAGCCGAAGTCGAAGTCGCGGATGGTCCATTCGAGCCTCCTGGCCGACAGGGCGGTGCACATTCTGTCGGCGGGCCGGGAGACCGCTTGGCGGGCGAGAGTGAGGAGGAGGAGGAGGAGGAGGAGGAGGAAGAGCATGGGGAGCTGCTGCAATCTTGGTACTTCTTTCAAGCGTGTTGGAAAATGAAGATGGGACTTTTATTTGTCCGCGTGGGGGTTGAAGAAGTTATGAAAGAGATGGGGGAAAAAAAAAAAGAGTGGTGGGAAAAGTAGGAAATCTGTATCAGAAAGGAATCCTTTCATCAATCACAAGGGGAGGGAATCAAGGGAGAGAGACGAACTGTTCATTTGATCTGGACGAAAGAGAATCCCCTGATCCAAAGGGATGCCGGATGTCTCACTCGCCATGCCGCCGACCCATGGTTTCTGATCGGCGAACCCGCGCAATCCAGCTGAGGGCTCTCGGCCCGCTGGAGAGGAGGGGTTGGGTTGGAAAAGCGGCGTGGACTGTGGAAAGTCGAGATGGACCACGGGATGAAACTGTGTCGGCGTGGGACGGTGCTACGGCGAGGGGCGTGAATGAGGATCAGCGTTTCTTGGTGTACCGTGCCGCTGGATGGGGACGAGGGCGACTGACTCTCTCTGCATCTCCCTGGAGCGCGACACGGGATTGCCTTTTGTTTTTGGAAAGGTGGAAAGGTGCTTGGATACACACGTTCCTACACCAAGTCACGCTCTGCAAAGATGAAAAGGGCATCTTCATTCGTCTCGTCATTCCACCACCCCCAGCCTCAACTTGTTCAGCGCATCCTCGTACTTGGCCGGACTATGATCCGTCAACAAGCCCGCGCCGAACCGAATCTCGGTAAACCGCCCTTCCACATCCGTGATGTACTTGAGCACGACTCTCCGCGCGGGCCGACCAATGGCCCCCTCATCCTGCAGAACAAAGGCCTCGCGCCTGAGCACCCTCGTGGTTTCTACCGCAAAAACCTCCCCCGGCGGGACCAGTCGTTTCCCCTTCATGGTGCCTCGTAGGGCGTGTAACATGGGCAACACCCATTCTTCGTCGCCTTCCCTCGGCGCCGCAGGCGTCGTTGTCGGTTGATACCACTTCTCGGCCAGGTGGCCTTGGAACGCCTGCCACATCCGGCGCCGAATCTCTGCCTTGGTGCGGTTCTCGTCCTTCTTGAACGCCAGAGCCAGGCCCCGAAAGTCGTGGAGAACACCCAGTGAGAGATGCGGCACGATGTCGTTTCCGTGCACCACGGTCGTGATGAGGCCGCGCGTGATTGTACGCAGCGATGGCGACATGATGCCCGGGGGGCCGTAGGCGTACACGTGGATCCGTCGCCCCTGGGGAAGACGAATGTCGCTGAACTTGTGATCCGCGCCGGGCCCTTGGGTGAGAAGCTTCGAGTGAGGTTCGGCTGAAATGACAAAGCCGGGGCCGTCGGCGTTGGGCTCTGCGAGCATGACGCCCAAGAGCGAAGTCACACCGCCTCCCAGCGAATGCCCACAGAGCACCAGGCCGTATTCTGGGAACTCCAGCAGCGCTTCCTTGAGCGTCACCAGGACGCGCCCGTCGCCTCCGAACAGCAACCTTCTGGCCGAAGCATGCACTCCCTTGTGTACCCGGTACGCCCTGCCACGCCACGGCAGCTTGTCGTAATCGCATGTCAAGTCGGCCAGGACGTCTTCAAACCCCAGCGTGCCCCTGCAGGCCAGTACGACTGCTTTGGCTTCGTGGTCTAGCGAGATGTAGTGCACCAAAGGCACGCCGGTCCCCGTGGAACCAGTCGCATCAGAACCGCCCTGGGGGTCCACAAATGACGCGAGAAGTATGTTGCCATCCTGTGACTCGGTGTGGTGCGCAAAGTGACGGACATCCTGATGGGTCCCGTCCCAGACTTGGCCGGCAGGGAGTTCCTTGGAAATGCCCAAGAGTTTCATAAACTGGGATCCGTA
Organism: Epichloe coenophiala; assembly: GCA_018801565.1. Classification (NCBI taxonomy): domain Eukaryota; kingdom Fungi; phylum Ascomycota; class Sordariomycetes; order Hypocreales; family Clavicipitaceae; genus Epichloe; species Epichloe coenophiala. The sequence continues at coordinate 890,001 of JAFEMN010000029.1, read as the reverse complement.
ACATGCGGACGAATATCGCATGTATCTTGCCATGTTCGGCAGCAAGTGGCCAGCCGGAAACGTGCCATCCACAAACCCTTCTTTGCGTAGAATGCCGAGTGCGCCAGATGCATTGTATGCACTCTTTTGGTAGTATGACGCCAGCAGCAAAGATGATTGGGAGTCGTTGGTGGCCAGACTGTACAAACTGGGAGCATAGGATGTTGACCGGCCATGGTGATGATGACTTTGGCTATGATGGCCGGCTTTGTTACGGGGCGATGGTGGAACAGACGTTAATGCGTGGCCGTCCCCAGAGGCCCGCGATGTCGCCTCCTGGGTCGAGTAATCCGTCCGAAAAATCGTCGGCGACGAGGGTCGCGTACCGCTTCGTGAGTACGAGTCTGTCAGAGAGACGATCGAATCTCGACGTCGTTCGCGCACAGAAACATAGCTGGCTCTGGACGACGGACGAGCAAGCGGTTCCGGTGTCTGACCTCGCCGGGCGGGAGCACTGCGCTGCGTCTGGTGGTGCTGCTGCGATTGAGTACGGCCAGCTGGTGGTTTCAATATATTGCTCGACGATTCTGAAGTCGTGGTTGCCCCTGCCCCTTTCCACTGTGGCCGCTGCTGCTTCGTCGTGGCGCGAGGCTCAGTTTCCAAAGGTTCCTTGTTCCACATGTTGGACAATGACTGTCCGCTCTCTTTCAGGACCCTTTTCAGACCAGGTTTCTTCTCCGAGTTCTTCGCGCCTACGAGTGCTTCCCCCTTCTTTCTCGGCAAGGATCGCTTGCCAGAATCCGTAGTCTGCTGCTTCTTGTCCGAGGACAAGTCACGCGTGGGGGGGTCAGTTGGCGGCGCTCTTTGCTTCTTTTCATTTGCTGCCGGTTCAGGAACGGACGCATGGGTTCGAGTCTGCGATGTGGTGGTGGTGGTGGCGGTGGTAGACTTGGGTTCGGAATATACGGTGAAATGACTCGCCGCTTGAGGCGAAGTGACTGTGCTTGCAGGCGTGGAAGCTGGGCGCCTGGCGTCCTTTGCTTTGGGACAGCCGCTTACATCGAGAGGTTCCAGTGTCGTCAAGGGCTTCTTTGCTGCCGGAACATCAGGAGTCACGCCCGGTGCATTGTCCGTAATCTCTACAACCGCGGGGCCCGTTTCCTCTTCCTCGCCCCGGAGGGTGGCGGTTCTCCGCTTGTCCCGTTGAATTCGGTAGACGACAGTGGAAATATTTTCGCCATCCATGCCGAGGTTCCAAGAGCGACGGTTTCCCGACAAATTCGCAGGACCGCGCGTCTCCACGATCTCGGCGCCTGGGGGCGTAGGCAATGACAGTAACTGAGGTCCACTTACATCGACGGTGATGGTTTGCACGGAGGACACCGAGTTCGATATCGACACAGTAGTTCCAGGGTCGAGATTCGATGTGACGTGATTCTTGAGTCGCTCCATGATGGCTTCGTCATCGTCGTTTGCTCCATGTCGCAGGCCAAGCTCGTTTTGGCGATAAATAGCGTCAGATGTGCGTTGAGACTCATCAGATTCATCTTGGCCGCGGTCAACGTCAATTCTCTCGCCATCGCTGAGCACGACAACATCCCAAATGACTTCTTCGTGCGATTGCCGCCGCGCTTCTTCAATAGCAGACCGTCTGGAGGCCCTTTGGAGGTAGGCCAACGCGCTCAAGGCCACCACAAGGTCCGAAACGCCCACCTTCTCTCCTCCGGCACCAGTGGCCGGATTGTTGAACTCTCTCCGAATCAGCGTGATTATACTTGCAACAGCCCTGGACGAGTCGGTAGAGCCAAAGAGTTGATCAAGGGATCCCAGAAGCAACTGTGACGCTGCAGACGCCGTAGAGATGGTGGCTCTGTCAATCGAAAGCCCTGCCGAGGTCCAAAAGACAACTTGAGTGACAGCGAAATGGAGGCTTTCTAAGCTGCGTTCGAGAATTGTCTCCGTCTCTGCGATACTCAGATCTGAGCTTGATAGCGTCATGGAATCCCGGGCTGCTCGACTTAAAACAGTCTCCACCAAGCCGCGAGCCAGTCCTAGACTGGACATTGTCGTGAATCTGGCAGCATCGAGACTGTAGTAGCCGACCACGGAACCTGCACGGATCGCCAGGGAGGTTGATCGAGTTGCCAGACTGATGGCGTGAGCAAAAGGCCCGGGGAGCAGCGTAGGCCCCGGATGATGGCATGGGGTGCCGGCAGTGGCCTCGATATCGCGAGAACTGCTCTCGAGCATCGCCATCGTGGTGTTGTTCGACTTGTATAAGAGTAAGCAAGGAAAGCGGGCCCGGCGCGAGAGACGAAAGCATTATCTTATGTCTGGATCAGACAGAACAAGGTTGAAGATGTGGCGGCGGTATGGTGATTCGTTCGCAGGGGCGGCAGTGGCAATGTCTGGACGTCTGGACATGGGAGTCGCGATGGGCAGAGGTATAGGCATAGGCATAATACGATAATACGGCATACTTGCATACCACAGGTTTGGCTGGACTGGGTTGATGCGCGCTGATGAGCGCTGATGGGCGCTGATGGGCGCTGATGCGCTTGCATTGTCCGCCCGTCGCCCCCGTCGCCGACGAAAGGGTCGCAGCAGATTCGGCATGTGATGGTCACTTTGCCACTTGTATTATTAATTAGTAACCCGGCCGCTTGGAATGTGCTGGGCCCGACGCCAACAAAAACAACGTCAACAAAAACAACGTCAACAAAAACAACGTCAACAAGAAGAAAAAAAAAACGGGGTTCGCGACGAAGCATGCCAGTGGAATGGTCCTGGGCAAACAACGACAACATACAACATACAATACACCCCCTGAATTATTTTACAAATCTACATGCCCCAGTTATTCGTTCCTCTCTAACAGCTGTGATCAGCTGTTGTAAGTGCACTACAACCCCTGTATTGTTTAAGAGCTACAAGGAAAATACGCAGGGTATATAGCACTACCAAAAAAGACATTATTTTCTATGTAAATCGTTTGTAATTTAAGGTACCTGTTAATCCTAGCCCATATCTTATTCATTTCCTAGATGACATGCGATTGGCTCAAAAACCCCTGTCATGTAGATTTGTAAAATAATTCAGGGGGTGTATTGTAGGCAGGTTGTTATAGACTTGTAGACTATGTTTAGGAAACTATTAAAGTAACCCTTTACCTTAGAGAGATTTGCTAATTGTGAGAACAATGGTAGCTAGGCAAGAGGTATAGGGGATCTAGTATATTAACTAAAGCTTGCTAGGTCTAAGTGTGTTATATATGCGAGTCACAGGCTTATAGCTAGTGGCTTACTAGTGTTATATAGACCTAGCCCTAGGGTATAACCTATCTATAGGGTACGCTAGTAATGTACCTATGTTATAAGTAAGGCCTTATAATTACCCCCTTACTTATAGCTAAGCTCCTAAATAGCTTTTACTAGCTTCTATATAGCTATTTGCTAATTAGCTAATAATTAAAATAATAATAAATAATAAGTAGCGTTTAAGTATAAATTTACTTATAATACACTATTATCTTATAGACTTTCCCCCTTTATATCCTTAAATAGTTTTTTAAAATATATTATTAAGCCTTTAATTATTATACCTTTTCTCTTACTATTTACCTTACTTTTATTATAAAGACTAACTATATTCCCTTAAAGGAATATTTATATATATACTATTTATACACTAGATATACTAACTTTAAGAAAAGCTCTCTCTCTAAGCCTAAATTACCTTAAATAAACTATTAATTCCCTTAATTATTATTTACTATTATTATAGTAAAGCACTTTAAATACTATTTTTAATATTATTAGTATAGTAATACTTATAATACTATAAGTATACTACTATTCCCTTATCTTTTAGCCCCTTATTATTAATATCTCTTTATAAGCTATAGCTATAATAAAATGTCAGGTGCGCGCGTACGCGGGCGGGCCTAATAATCAATTGTAAGGTGCAATGCGAGCGAGAGCTAGCATTAGTGGATCTTTTGGTCTAGTGGCTTACCCGCACACCTTTAAGTTCTAACATTAATACTAGCTCTTATAGGTCTTCTAGTGTGTGCTAGTCCTAGGTTCGAATCCTTGTGGGTAGGGCATGTGCTAGGTCCTAGGTTTAATTCCTATAGTTAGATTAAGACCTAATAAGTCTAGGTTTAAATTGCTAGGCTAGGCAGCTTATATTAAGCTTATAGGGTAGGTATAGTTACGCCCGTATGGTTGTGACTATAGGGTCACGTGCACTAGGTAATGTATAGGCCTAGCTATTATGTGTACTAGGCCTTAGGGGTTCATAATTAGTTAATTATCTTAGAGGCTATGAATAACTAGGCCTAATCCAAGCTAAGGTTGCATTGCAAACCGCTAGCCTATGTGGGGCCCTTGGCTTAGGGCAAGCCTTACGAGGGAAGGGATAATTATCAGGTGCGCGCGTACGCGGGCAGGCCTAATAATCAATTGTAAGGTGCAATGCAAGCGAGAGCTAGCATTGGTGGATCTTTTGGTCTAGTGGCTTACCCGCACACCTTCGGGTTCTGACATAAAAGAGGATTTTTTAGATTTTTTAGCACTCTTAAATTAGGTATAAACCCTTATAAATACCCTTAGTAATAAGAACCCTAAGAACCCTAAAGACTATATCTTTTTAGTAAACTTTTACTATAGTTTTACTAAGGCTTATCTTAATTTAATAATAGGGTTTAATTATACTAATATAGTATACTATATTATATTTAGTCTTACTAAGGCTATAAAGGTTTACTAGGTTTATCTCTTTTTCCTAGGTTTACTAGCTTCTTACTTATATTTTAAGTAAGGATATATTAATTTTATATAATTAGTATATTATTTCTTATTAGTAACTTTTAGTTATAATATTTCTAAGTCCTACCCTAGGGGTAGTAAGTATCCTATTTCTTTTTATTACTTATTTACTAACTTCTTTATAATAAAACTATTATAAACTCTTTATTACTTAGAAAGTAAGAATAACTTTATATTTAAAGTCTTATAACCTAGGTTTTATACCCTAGGGTATAGTAAAATATTACTTTTACTTAGTAATATAGAAAATAGTTATAAGGAATAAGAATAATACTAAGTATCTTATTTATAATAGTAAGGTTTTTAAGTATATAAAGGCTATAATAAAGGGGTTTCTTTTAAGTCTCCTTACTTTATAGGTATATTTTCTTTTATTTTTTAGTAAGTAGTCTAAGGTTTTTAGTTTAGAGTATAATAGTAGCTAGTAAGGCTAGGCCTTTTTTATAGGAATATTATATCTCTTTACTTATAATTTACTTATATCTTACTACCTTTCTTACTAAACTTACTTTAGTAAAATACCTAAATTATATATTAAGCGCTTTTTATATCTTTTACTAAAACCTATTAGTTATACTTACTAGGCTAATTCTTTTATTTTACCAGGTATTTATTACCTTTATAAGTCTTTTTATAGTTCTTAATCTTTTTAACTTTATACTTATTTTCTTTATTCTTAAGGTTTAGTATTAGTATATCTTTTTCCTTAGTGCCTTTATAGTAATTCTATAGCTTTAATAAGATAATATAAAATATATTATATAGTTAGCTATACTTCTTAAGTAATATAAGTTAGTATACTTATTTACCTATAGTATTAAGCACTTAAAATAGCCTAATAAACCTAGGGATTAGCTTTCTTTTTATATTCTTAAGCCTAATATTCTTTACTAATAGTAATATTAAGTTACCTTTTTTTAGAGTTAATAGCTAGTAGTATTTATTATAATACTTTACCTAGGTTTTAGTAGCTTTTACCTAGTTTTCCTTTAGCTATTCTTTAACTTTATATAGCTTTATAATATAAGTATAAGCTTCTAGTACCTTCCTTTCTTTAGTCTTATTCTTAAAAGCTAGATTGTTGGTTACACCAAGGGGTAATGCACTAGTGCAAGTTGGGGTCTGGTTTAATGATATAATAAGGTCTAAGGAATAAAGCTATTTACAACGTTATGTGGCCATAAGAAAAGGGGACGCGAGACACGTGTGTGCCTCGCGTATAGGTGCAGCTAATCACAGCGTAGCGTTGCCATATATACTCCACTTTCCTAGTAATTAAACTAATATTAACCTAGTTATTATAACACTAGTAACTTCTCTTTTTAGGAAGAAAGTAAGGCAGAAGTAAGTCTAATATTAAATTTAGAATTCCTATTAGTTAATAATATAATATAAAGGAAATTAGTTAATCCACGGATTAGAAAGCAGGCTAGATTAAGAGCTTTAAAAGCTTAAAAAACGCAATAAAAATCAGAATTAATTAAAATAAACACAAGTAAATTTAGGGAATTAAATACAGGCCTCTTATTAGCTTAGCTATAGTTAGACTGGATTTTTATTAATTTTATCCAGTCTCTAGCCTCTTTACCTATCCTTTAACTTAAATTATAGCTTTATTTAAGTTAATAAAGGTCTTAAGGCTCTTATTTAGAGATGCTTTTATTATTATATTAGTAAGGTTATTATTACTATTAATCCACTAGACTTTATAGATCTCTTAGCGCTTATATAACTATTAGAGAGCTATAATATTAATTATAAGGCATTTCTCCTTTATAAAGCTTAACTTTATAAGGCACTTATATAATAAAAAAGAGTTTATATAGATAATTATAGGAATATAGTTAATCTTTAATTAGTCTATAATTATATTAAGAGTTATAGTAATTATATAGGCTATATTAGTACCTTATACTATTACGTATAATTCGGAAGCAAGGGCACTATAGGTTACACGCTTGCTCTTTATTAAGCTATATATAATAATATTGCCTCTTAAGGTAAATATATTATCTTTTACCTCTTTATTACTAATAATAATTACATATCCTATCTAGGAACTTAAATCTTTATTATTAGCAAGGGATCTATCTATAAACACAAATAACTTTGCATTCTTAAGGTCTAGAGGGATGTAATATAGACCTTATTCTTAATGTTAGATTTGCTAATCTAGTTACTTATTTAATTAAGTTATATTATTAGGAGTTAGATCTTAATATTATACTATAATTAAGAGGTTATAAAGGGCTTTAGGTTAATAGATAGTTATAATATAACTTCCTTATGCTTATTATTTAATATAATCTTACTTTATAGTTAGTAACTTTAGATTAATCCGCTTAATCTTTTTACTCTAACCTTTCTAATATAGTTCTATTAAATTATTAGTGTTCTATATAAGGATATAACTATTAAAGATAAGGGGATTCTTAGCTAATAGCTTCTGCTTTAGCTTTGCTAAGAAATTCGCTTTCTTAAGCTCTCTCTCTTTAAGGTTATAGAAGTCCTAGTTACTAAGGCCTAGCATATTATTAGTCTATATGCTAACTATTCTAAAGAGGTTATTATTATTCTCTACTATAATTAATAAGCATAGATTATAGGATAAGGTTATTATATTAAGTATTTCTTTATAATAATAAAAGTAGGTTATTGATTTTTATAATTTTTTTAGTATCATTGGTTATAGCCAATGCATCTAATTTATTACAACACATAATTATTACTAGCAATACCTAGCTAGTAAAATAATTAACAACCAAATTCTTATAGCTATAGTAATAAATAAGCTCTAAGGTTATAAATATAGGGGGCTATAAGGTTAGAGCAAAGTTTATAATAAACTTTATAGCTACGTTAGCGTAAGATACAGTTATAATTCGTAACCGCAGTTAAACTTAAATTCGTTTAAGTTTTGCTTATTTCGCTTATAGTATAAATTAACGCGATTCCCCCTTCCTTTACAACCGTGTTTATTCTATCTCTCTATATCTCTTCTATCTTATAGCTTACTACTTATGCTTTAAAGCTTTAAGGTAAACTAAATATAACTTATCCTTACTTATCTCTAATTTAATTTAAATCGCTAGGTAGGTTCTGCGTTACTAATTAACTAATTAGATAATAGTATAGCTAAGGGTGATAAAAAGGATACTACCCTATTTAAAATATTAAATAATATAGTAGAAGAAAAGAAAAGTAAAGGGAAGGGAAGTAAAGATAAATCTAACCTAGAGATAATTAATAGTATTTATACTATAAGGGAAAAAATGCTAAAAAGTAAAGGCAATATAAATAATAAGATTTATAAGGCAGACAAGAAGAAGATAAAAGAATAGGGCATTAGGCTGTAAAATACTAAGCAGTTTTACCTCGTGCTTGGGAGGATAAAAGTAGGTTATAAACTAGTAAGTTCCTACTTCTATAATTCTATATAAAGGCTTAATAACTTCTATTATAGTTTCTTTAGGAAATAAATATGCTATTTATTTAGGTAATATAGCAATAATTAATCTTATAAGTTATGTTTTTAATTATATATACGCTTATATAATATCTTAAATCCATAGGATAATACCTTTAGATCTAAGCAATAGTGCAATTATAATAATTAATTATTAACTTAACTATTAAATTATTAGGGATTAGGTTAGAATAAATTCCTTCCCTTTATTATTTATCCCTTAAATCATAAGTTATGATTTTTTATATAGTATAGCTATTCCTTTACCTTTAATTTCTCTTACTATATAAGATTTAAAGATTCTCTTATTACTATGTTTAGTAAGGTTAAACATCGTGAATCTAAATATATTATAAGCTTATAAAGTATTAATTTTAGCTTAGTCTAATAACTTGAAGGGTTTGCCTAGGGTTATAATCTTCCCTTCTTAATATAACTAAAAGGCTAGATTCTAATTAGCTTCTTCCTTTGCTATAAGAAATATTTTACTTAGCTTACTATTAGCTATAAGTTCCTTTATTAATGCTTTCTCTTAGTCTTTATTTACTAGGTAAGCGGTTATAGTAAATAGAGTATTAATTCCTATAAGATTAAATTAAACTATAAGCTTCTTTTATAGTCTTCTATGCTTTCTCTTAGGCTATAGAATATTCTTATTACCTTCTAAGGCTTTAGGGGTAATCTCTTTAATAATTAAGGTCCTATCTCTTTCTATAGCCTAGTCTTTATCTTTAGGCGCTAATTCTTAGAGTTCTTTAGCTTAGTATAGATTATAATAGTATAGTTTAATAACTATTAATTAGAATCTTATTAGTCTATAGGGTATTTAAAGGGTATAGGTCTCTCTATTAGTAGTAAGAAGCTTATAAAGGCTATACTATCTATCTTTCTCTCTCTAAACACGCATATCTAACTATAGTAAAAGTTAGTGTATTAGTAAAGTATCTAGGCTATTTTAGGTTTATAAAGCATTATAAACTTATTACTTTACTAGAATTTATTAGACTTTATTAGTAGCTTTATAGATTACTTTAGCTTATTAAATAATAGATATACTTAGTAGTAACTTATTAGTTATTTATAGATATACACTAAAGATAAGAAAGGTAGGTATAAGACCGCTTAGGCTTGCTAAGTTAGCTTATTAAATAATAGATATACTTAGTAGTAACTTATTAGTTATTTATAGATATACACTAAAGATAAGAAAGGTAGGTATAAGACCGCTTAGGCTTGCTAAGTTATTTATAGCTTTTATAGCTATTTAAAGTTACTGTTTAGGCATAAGATCTTAGCCTATAAAGTCTATAATAATTATATAGGCTTACTATAATAGTCTATAATATTATTTAATCTTCCTAATGCTATTATAGGCCTTAACTAGAACTTTATTAATCTTAATTAATAGTAATTATATATAATGCTTAAATTCTGCTAATATAAAGTTCTTTCTAGCATTATAGATAATCTATTCTAGAGGGCCTAGATAGGTATTAATCTAGTATTTACATAGAGTATTCTAAATATTATAAGCTTTTTGCTTATTTAGATTAATAAATTAGGCTACTTAAAATAAAGTTATAGAATTAATAATATAGAGAATAGGGTATTTATTAATCTAAATAATATTAATAATAATCTTATAATTAAATTTATAGTTATCTTCAATATTATAACTAGCTTATTATAGTATTTTTATAAGCTATTTAACTAATAGGTAACTAAATTAATAATATAATTAATAGATTTCTATCTCTAATAGGTAGAAAGCTACTATTTCTTTAGCTTCTAGAGTCTACTAAAGATATCCCTATTTCCTAATAATAGGAATAATCTTATTGTCTTAGATTAACATGTTTATAAGGTTATTAACCTTAACGCATAACCTATCTATATTATCTAAAGAGAATAAGAAGGGTATATATGTATTAACTATATAGAAAGAGATATTACCTAGCTTTATTAGTATATTAACTACTCCTTATGTAATTACTTTGCTAGCACTAAATTTAATTATCTTCTCTAGAGTTAGTTTAATCTTTAGTAATAGTATTAACCTTAGTAAAGCTTATACTTATCTAATTCTAGCTATTAATATACCTAAAGCTCCTATATTAGGTATAATCCCTTAGAAGACTTCTTTAGAGTAGCGTTCCTTTAAAACATAAGAGGTCTTTACTTTATTAAAGGCATTATACTTAAGGTAAGCATATTTAAATGCTTTATCTCTTAAGATATTAATAATATCACTATTATCTAGTTAGGTTTCTAATATAAAGAATTACATAATACTTAGTTAGTTAAACTTTATTATAAAGGTCTCTTTAATATTATTATTCTTATCTTTATTATTATTAAACTTAATAAAGGCTTTAGCTAATTCCTATGCTCTATTAGTAAGGTTATTAGTTTCCTTAGGCACTTAGCCTTTATAGGCTAAGAGAAATGCCTAAAACTTTCTCTCTATAAGTAGTAATTTATATCTCTTATTCTTTTACTAGCGTTCTTTTACCTCTTTCTAGTCTTTCTCTAAATAGTTTATTAACTAATAACCATTCTTATTATAAATATAGTATCTTCTATAGTTATAGCCTTAGTTATAATAACTATAGCCTTTACCTTAACCTTATTAATTATATAGTTAATTATAATAGTAGTCTATAAATATTACCTCTAAATTATTAGTATTAGCGGTATTAATAGTGCTTTAATTAAATTAGGTAGCTAATTTATTAGCTTTAGTAATAAAGATTAATTTGTAAAGGTCTTTAGTAAGTCCTTTAAAGCTAGGTAAATAATTGTATTTAGCCTACCTATATTCTAGAACACTAGAAATCGCGCTTAAGATCTAATAATAAAGCTTTATATTAACTATTAATAAGGGAAAGAGTCCTCTATAGACACGCTTAAGGGTTATAAGCAAAATCTTAAGATAATCTAGCTTAGATTTATTAGGATTCTTAGCAATAATATTCCTTAGTGTTATATTATTCTATTCTTAGCAATAAAACTATTAGTTACTTTCTGTTTTAAATTATTAATAGATATTATTAACTATTTATTTATATATAAGACCTTTATTTACTAGGTAATTAAGGTAATACTATTTAGTATTACCTAAGAGTATAATTAGGAGGGCTTTATATATATATTCCTATAGAAGGTTTATTCTATTATATTTATTCTAGAATAGGTTAACTTTTAGCATAAGAAAGTTATATATTTTCCTACTATAATAGTTATTATTCTTATATTCTTTTATAAGTTCTAAGATCTTTCTTATAATTTAGTCTTTAAAGGGGATTATTAAAGCTTATATAACTTAAGCTAGTTATAGCTATTAAACTAGTTACTCTAGGGTAATTAGTGGAATTATTAGTAATTAAGGCATATTTCTTCTTGAAGATAGTTATATAGTAAGGGGGTTATTAATAGGAGAATTATAAAGCAAAGGGTTATAAAGAGAGAGAGTGTAAATAGGAGGGCTTATAATAAAAGAGTTATTAAGGGTAGGATTATTAATAGAAAGGAATTTACCTATAGCTATTTACTTTATAATTTTATTCTTAGGCTATTATAATATTATATCTTTTTTAAGGACTTAAACTAATAATTTAATAATCTTACTGCTTTAGTTTTAAATAATATAAATGCTATTTTTATAAAGGTAGTCTTATAATTTATATACTAAAGGTTATAAAGCTTAGTTAAGCGTTTCTTTAGTCTAGCTATTAAGGTTATTATAGAAGATCTCCTAAAGGATAAGATCTTTATATTAGCCACTCTTATAGATATTAATTATCTAAGCAAGGTAGTTATTAAGCTCCTATTCCTTAGTGGTTTAAGGATCTAGTTCTCTAGAGCTCTCCTAGTTAATAGTAATAACTAAGGCATATTTTTAGAGTTATTATAGTAAGGTAGATTTATTAGGTCTTAGTTAGGTAAGTTACTTCCCCTTAGTAGTCTATAGTAATATTTATTTATTACTAGAGGCTATTATTATAGATAGTCTTTAGCTAGTAAGGCTAAGGGATTTTTAACTAGTAAGAGTTAAGGGATTTTTAATCTCTAGTTTAAGGAGTTATATATAGCTATAAACTCTTAGTTAGTTAATTAGTTTTCTTGTGATAGATAATAGGATTAATTTCTTTATTAATAGTTAGAGACTTACTAATAGAAAAAGTTAAATCCCTAGGAAGCCTAATATCTAGTATCTAGAGTCTATCTTTCTTTAGTATACTTCCTTAGGTAGCTAAAGGAAGGCCTTTTCTTATATAGTTCCTTGCTTATCTATGGTTTTTTAACCACTAATTAGTATTAGTTATACTAAGGGGTAATATACTAGTATAAGTTAGGGTCTAGTTTAATAATATAATAAGGTCTAAGGAATAAAGCTATTTATAATATTATATAGCTATAAGAAAAAGGGACGCGAGTTATGTGTATGCCTTGCGTATAGGTGTAGCTAATCACAGCGCGGCGTTGCCGCACGTGCTTCACTTTCCTAGTGGTTAAACCAATGTTGACCCAGTTGTCGCAACATAGATAAAACTTAGGTAAATAGCCTATAAGGTAGTAATTTAAAGAGTAACCTATAGTTTTATTTACTATATTATTATATATAAATTACGCTATTAGAAGTAGCTTTAGCTATATTTACTAGTTCTTTATAATAAAATATTAGAGATAGTGCTTAAGCACTTAGTTTATTCTCTTTATTTACCTATTAGTTTAGGGGTAAAATACTATAAAAAGCCTTTACTTTATATATAAGAGATAGTATAAGTCTAACTAAAATTAGCTTATAAAGACTAATTCCTTATTAGATATAATACTCTCTAAGGCCTTAAATTATAGTTTAATCTCTTTATAAAAAAGCTTTACTAATTTAGCTATATTAATTATAGTAGTTATAGGTAAGAAAATAAAATACTTGGTAAATTAGTCTATAACTACTAGGATTATATTAGTTTCTTACTTACTTACTTATATAATAGGTAATTCTATAATAAAGTCTATTAAAATCTTTACCTATAGTTACCCTAGTATTAGTAGTAATTTAAGGCTTTTATATAGGTAATACCTTCTAGCTACTACTTATTAGTAAACCCTATAGCTTATAATATAGTTTAAAATAAACTTACTTATAGCTAGCTACTAGAAGTAATACTTTAGTAACTTAAGAGTATACTTAGTCTTAAAGTAACTTACTAGTAAATTATTATAGTATAGCTATAAAAGCTTCTATTATAAAATAGACTCCTAGGGAATAACTACTTAGTCTTAGTATATTAGGAGACCCCTTATACTATATAACTATAAACTAGCTTTTCTCTCCCTTTTTACTAGGGATTTATCTATCTTACTATTTTACCTTTATAAATCTAGGTCTTAACTCTATACCTTTTATAGTAATTATACTAATAGTTTATTTAGCCTAGATTAGTAAGGATTTAGTAATATAATAATCCCCTATATCTCTTATACTATACTAATATCTTAGATATATACTACTTTCTCCTAGAAATTACCCTTATTTAGCTAATCTTTTACTAAATCTATAGTAGCTAACTAGCCTTTTAACTAGGCTACTCTAGCCTCTTAAGCTCTCTCTATAAGGGCTAGGGTATTTTCCTCCCTTAAAGATATTTTATTAAGCCTCTTTATATCTAAGACTAAGGTATTTTTCTTCCCTAAAGGTATTTTACTATATTTTCTTTAATATATTAGTATATTTTCTTTTACTATTTCTTTAGTAGTTACTATTTTTTTTTTAAAGTTCTAGTAAAAGTACCTTATTTATTAAGGGTTTATCTTTATAATTAGACTTTCTTAATAGTATATTTACTAGGTTACTTTTCCCTAGCTTATACCTAATTATAAAGTAAAAGAGGTAAAGGAATATATACTATTTAGCTTACTTTCTATTTAACTTCTATTACCTTATAAAGGTTTATAAGTTATAATAATCTAATAGGACCTTAACTAGAGTTACTATACCTTTAATATAGTATTACTAGTATTTAAATAACTTTACTATAGTAAGTAACTTTTAATTAGCTATACTATAATTATACTTAGTATTTATAAACTTCCCTAACTAAAAGGCTACTAAATACTAGTAGCCCTTATTATCCTATTAAGATAGAATTCTTACTATTATAAAGACTAAAGTATTTATCTTAATATATACTAGCTAACTTAAGTTATAATAATAAAGAAAAGGCACTTACTAAAAGGTATCTTTTAGCTAGCTAAACACTAGCTATTTCTTTACTTTAAATATAAACTTCCTAGTCTAAATACTATTTTAACTACCTTTTATTAGTATATATAAAGGTACTATAATTCTAAAGTATTTATAAATAAACTATTAGTAAAAGTTATAAAATCTAAGGAAGGACTATATATTTTTAAAGCTCTTAGGCTCCTTTTAATCTTAGATTATATTAATCCTGTATATATCTATTAAAATCCTATTAACTAATAAAATTAACCCTAGGAATTTTATAGATTCTTAGTAAAATAAATACTTTAAGGGTTTTATATATAGCTTTACTAACCTTATATACTCTAAGACTTCCTTAATATATATAGTATACTTCTCTTATATTTTTAAGAAAATAAGGATATTATCTAGATATACTATATAAATAGTATTAACTAGCCTATAAAGCGCTTTATAAATATAGCTTTAAAAGGTAGCTAGGGTATTAGTTAACCTAAAAGGTATTATAAGATATTTATAGTATTTATAGTAAGTATAAAATATAGTTTTTTACTTATTACTTTCTTTAATATAAATTTAATAGTAAGTATTCTTAATATTAATCTTTAAGAAGTAATAAGCTTCTTAATACTAGTCTAGGATCTCTAAAATTAGAGGGAGAGTATAGTAATTTTTTTATATTACTTTATTAAGTTCTTAATAATCTATATATAATTAAAGTATTTTATCCTTCTTTAGTATAAATAAAATAAGTATACTTATAAGGCTCTTAGAGAGTCTTATCTAGCCTTTTTATAGGTTTTTATTAATATATTTATAAAGCTTTTATAGCTTACTTTAGGAGAGAGAGTAAATTAGTCTATATAGGGGTATAGCCCTAAGTATTAGGTTAATTATATAATTAGTTTTCTTTCTTAATAGTAAGCTTCCTACCTTATTTAATATAAATATATCTTTAAACTTATATAGTTTCTTAGAAACTCGAACGAATTTGAGTTTGACTGCGGTCGCGAATTATGACTCTTGCGCTAACGCAGCCACAAAGTTTATCGCAAACTTTGCTCTAACCTCACAGCCCCCTGTATTTATAACCTTAGAGCTTATTTATTACTATAGCTATAAGAATTTGGTTATTAATTGTTTTACTAGCTAGGTATTGCTAGTAATAATTATGTGTTATAATAAATTAGATGCATTGGCTATAACCAATGATACTAAAAAAATTATAAAAATCAATATAGTTTCTTAGAGATATTTTTAATAGTTTTATATACTTTTCCTTCCTTATTATCTTTAAGGGTAATAAACTTATCTTTTATAACTCCTATAATAGTATATATAATAGTTTTATTATATATTATCTTTATAAACTTATAAGAAGTTATAAGTAAAAAGGCTATTCTTCTTTTCTTAAACTACTACTTTTATAAGTATAAATAAAGATATATATATTCTTTAGTAAGTATATATATTCTAATTAAGAGAGAACTTCCCTTTACTCTTAGGTTCTTATTTATAGCTATATATAGTAGCTTAAGGTTCTTTTCTTCTCCCCTTAAGTTCTTAATTATAATAGATATTTTATAAATACTATATTAACGGACTATAAGAGCCCTTACTACCTTAAGAATAGGTGCTATAGCCTTAGCCTAGTTAAGCTTATAGTTTTTTATAAATTTAGTACTAATAATATTAATCTTAGCGTAGCTATTAAGATTTACTACTATTTTAATATCTTTATACCTATAAATAATAACTAGTGTATAGAATCTATACCCTATTAGTACCTTAGTGCTTAAGGCAAAGGTAAGGGTATTTACTTTTACCTTAGTATATTTCCTTAGTTTTCTTAGGGCTTTTTCTTTAGCTTATTATAGTTATTGATTTTTATAATTTTTTTAGTATCATTGGTTATAGCCAATGCATCTAATTTATTACAACACATAATTATTACTGGCAATACCCAGCCAGTAAAACAATTAACAACCAAAGCTTATTATAGTTATAAATAAGATATTCTATACTACTATAGTTATAATATTATCTTTTACCTCCTATTTTACTATTATTTAAGTAAGTAGCTAGACCCTTCTCCTAATCCTTATTTTTTTAATCCTTATAAGGTCTATAACCTTATAAGGAGTTATATCTTTAATATTAAGGGGTCTTATATAGGCCTTTATTTTCTAAATACTTAGGCTTTTACTTATTTTTTAGTATTACCTTCTAAAATTACTAAGTAAGTTATATAATCTTCTCCTAGGTCTTTCCTATAATAAAGAAGTATAAATTAATATAGTTTTATAAGTTAGGGAGTAGTTTTATAAAGAATATAAGAGTATAGGAGTTTTTAGTAGCTCTTTCTAAGTATTTCTCTAGTAAATCTAAGTAAATACTAAATTTAATAAGGCTCTAGCCTTTATATTACTTTATATTCTTTAGCTATATAGCTATTTATATATTATAGTTTATAGTATCTCTAAGTAGTTGTTATGGACTAGCCCCTAGGCGACTGTGATAGGGCGTTAATATAATATTAAGAAACTTAGGGAGGGAAGAAGGAAAGGTAGAAGACCTATTCCTGCTAGTGCCCCTTATACCCCCTAACTACCTTATATTAGCCCCCTTTTTATATCCTTACTAGCTTAGAACTATCCTTACTTATATATACTATAGGAAATACTTAGGCAAAGCCTAAGCCCTTTATATATACCCTTACTCCTTCTCCTTCTAATAAACCTTAACTAGGGTCTTTATATAAATATATAAGGTATATCTAGCTTAGTAGTGTATTATTATCCCCCTATAGCTATTATCTAATTAAGTTACGCATAGAGTATTACCCCCTTAACAAATAATAAGTATTACTAATTAGTAGCTAGTATTTAATAATATATATAGATATATTCCCTTAACCTTATCTTATTAGTGTAATAACCCCTAACCCTACCCTTACTTATTTATAACTTAACTACCCTAGGTAAAATCCCTTACCTAGAATCTCTTATTTATTTTCCTTATATAACCTTACCTTCCTTATATAACCTCTTTTATTAACTATTATAATCCTATTACTCTCTCTTACCTTATTATCTTAAACACTCTTTATTCCTTTATTAGACCCTTACTAAATATAGCTTAGCATAGCTTCTCTAGTTATATCCTACCCTATATTATAGTAGCCTTTACTATACTAACTATATAAGCTATTAGTAAGTTTCTTATAAAGAGAAACTTAGATAATAAGGAGTATACTACTCCTAAGTTAGTATTTAAACCTTATAGCCTATATATTAAAAGGTACCTTACTATAGGTATTTTAGATTATTATACCCCTAAGAGCAAAGAGTCTTATCCCTTATATTAGCAAAACTATATAACCTATATCTAGCTAACTAGGTTTCTATCCACTAACCCTTAACTCTAATATTATCTAAAGAATATTAAAGCTATAATTACTTTAGGTATATATATTATTACCCCTAGTATTACTAAGACTATAATAATAAAGAAGAAAATACTAGTGCTCTCCTAGAGTTTCTATACCCTTATTAGCTAATAAACTACTCTTTTAAACTAAGCTTAGTTTAATCTAGTACTAGTTTATTTAGCCCTTAGGCTACCCCTATTTACTAACTCCCTTACTATAAATATAACTAGACTTAATATTATCCTATATACTAGTAGTAGTCCCTTAGGTAGGTATAGTATAGGAAACTTTATATAGTAAGTTACTAGTATTCTATTCTAATAAAACTAGTAGCTTATAGGTAGTATAAACACTATATATTAAGAATATTATAACTAGTTTATGCTTATCCTTAAGGCACTCTTACCTTACTGCTATAGTAGTAACTAAAGCTATATATACTATATTAAATCTAGGGATAAATTACCTTCCTATTACTACTAGGAACGCTCTTAACTTAGGACTAAATCTAGCCTTATTAACTATTATACTAACTATACCCTAGGTAGTTATTCCTAAACTATTACTAACACTTAGCCTCCCCCCTTATAGGTAGATATGCCCTAGCTACTAGTTATACCCTAGCTATATTTACTATTTAGCTTCTCTCTCTTACTAGTATATATTCTAGGAGCATAGCTTCCTTACTATATACTTATTTTAAACCCGTTAATTACTAGTTTGCTTATACTATCTAAAACTAAGGTAGCTACCTAGTTTATTATAATATAGTTACTACCTCTATTAGGCATAAGGTAATGCTAATTCCTATCCTATTTAATAATAACGCTAAGTTAACTAATAGTATAAGTAACCTTTATAATATAGTAAATAAGGGAGCGTAACTTTATATTATTAGTAAGTAAGAAGGAATAGGTTATATAATAGGTATACCCTATATACTAGCAGAAGTCTCTATAGGTAAATAAGTAGCTTATAATTAATTTAGTCTATTAATTTACTTTACTATAGCTTTAGTACTAAGGGTAAAGGGTCTAATTTTAAGTATAGCCTCTATAAAATATAGTGTATTTTTATTTATAGTGCTACCCTTATTTAATAGGCCCTAGTTATTATCTAATATTACTCTAGTAAATTAAGTAGTTTTCCCCCCTATATTACTCTTAGGTAGCTAGTAAGAGAAGCTTTAGAATTATAAGAATAATAGTAGCTAGGTAAGAGGTATAAGGGATTTAGTATATTAACTAAAGCTTACTAGGTCTAAGTGTGTTATGTATATAAGTTATAGGCTTATAGCTAGTAGCTTGCTAGTGTTACGTGAACCTAGCCCTAGGGTGTAACCTGTCCGCGGGGTGCGCTAGTGGTGCACCTGTGTTGTGAGTGGGGCCTCACACTAATTTAAGATAAAATAGTTTATAAGTTAATTATACCTAATACTAATATAATAAAGTTTATTTGTATTATAAAATTAATTCTTTTAATAGCTTCTTTAATAAGGGGGGCGTTTGTGCAGCATCCCCTCTAATAGCGTATAGTAATAAGGGTAATTGGATTGTGACTACAGTCTAACCCCTGTATGATTTTACACGAGGTACATGACTAGGGGTAATAGGCCAATAACAAATCACTAAGTAAGGTAAAAGGTACCTTAGATTACACGTATTTTACTAGGACTTCTTAGTACCTATATACCCCTATAAAATCCTCAATATCTTCACTTACTATAGCCACTTATAGCTGATAGTAGCTGCCCTGCGTGGGGCTTGTAGCGAGTGTAAATCATTCAGGGGTTAGACTGTATAAGAAGCCTCTAGAATCTAGCTAGCTAGGTGGGTCGGGTTTGAGAGGACCCCCTGCAGGGCACCTGCCCCCACCTAGCAGAAAAACCCCACCTTCGCTAGAGGTGTTTTTGGCACAACAATCATCATCAGAAATCAAGTTGAATTCATCAAATCGAGTCTTTTGAAGCTTCCATCCATCATCGTATCTTCATCTGACAATACTTTCCCTTGAAGATCTGTATTTGTCCTCCCCTCTCACGTAAGGGATGCTGCATAAACGCTCCCTTGTCGTGGACCATTTTCAGAAAACCGCCAAACCAACCCTCTGCCCTTTACGCCAGAGGGATACTGCATAAGCCCTCCCTAGTTCAAAGTATCAGGAGCAGTTCCCCAGATTCGCAATATCGCAAGTCCAGCTCTGTCTTCTGCATCAGTCACCTCTTGTACGTTGTTGGCTCACGGAATCGCTCGACGTCTTTGTTGCTCAATACTAATACTCCTTTAACCAGACCCACTACGGACTTGGCAAAGAATGTGTGTGTCAAAGTTTATCAAGTATACGTGCGGCTGCAAAACAGAGATGGAGTTTATCCAGTGCAGGGACCGCCAGGGAACCAACGTTAGATGCAACCAAGCTATCCAAGAATGCGGCAAGGAATCAACGAATTCTTGTTCAAGGCACTTGGTTAAGCCGAGCGCTCCAGTGAAATACACGGATTCGTTCGAATGGAACAATACAAGAGTGAGGGATTGCGCGTAGTGAGCGCTGAGCTAGCTGTATCCAGGTGGTAAGCTGCACGCCGCCAAGCTAAACGCTCCAGGCGCTTGACAAACGTTTCGTTAATATTCTAACCGAAATACATCTGCTTACACGTAAAATACAAAAAATTAAAAAACATTAGTTACTAATTATATCCCCTTACATAAGCCACCTCTTTATTTTAGGACTTCTTCCGTATGCTATGCTATATATTAACTTTTTTACTTGTTGTTTTTGAGTATATTAGTTTACAAAAGTAAATATTTACATAGTATTTTATAAACTATTAATTTTCTTAAGTTTTTTTTTGCGTTATTGATTGATTTTTATAATTTTTTTAGCATCATTAGTTATAGCCAATGCATCTAATTTGTTATAACACATAATTATTACTAGCAATACTTAGCTAGTAAAATAATTAATAACTAAATTCTTATAGCTATAGTAATAAATAAGCTCTAAGGTTATAAATATAAGGGGCTATAAGATTAAAGTAAAGTTTATAATAAACTTTGTAGCTATATTAGTATAAGAGTTATAATTTATAACCATAGTTAAACTTAAATTCGTTTAAGTTTTACTTATTTTACTTATTGTTAGTTACACCAAGGAACGTTGCACTAGTGCAGAGGGGGTTTAATTTAATAAAGTTAATAATACTTAATATTATCTAAGAGAGAAGAGAAGAGAGAGAAGGAGAGGAATCTAGCTAGGAGAGAAGGTAGGTAAAAAAGGGGGAAAAGTGAGTCTTGCAATGCGGAGCTACTATAAGCGGTGTGAGGTTACCTATAATATAACTAATCGCATTATATGCATCTCTTTTATAGACTTACCTTTAGCTATAGCTAGACTAACTATTATCTAAGGGTCTAGAGGAAGCCACACTAGTAGTCTCTCTTTTCTTTATAGCTAAAGAAGCCTAAAAACATAATAAAAATTAAATTAAAGGAAAGTATATATAAGTGAATCCCTTTATAGGAATCTATAGCTTTATTTAGCTATTATAGCCTTAGTTAATCTAATTAACCTAGTTACCTTAATCTATACCTACTAACCTATTATTTTAATTCTCCCCTTTACCTAACCTTATAGGTCTTTTAACCTAGCCTTCTATATAAATTATTAAATTATTTAAATTATTTAAATTTAAAAGGGCTAAATTTAGTAATACCTTTATTATCACATTAGCTAGATTATTACCACTATTAATCCACCTAACCTTATAGATCTCTCTCCTTTTATATAACTATTAGAGGGCTATAATATTAATTATTAGCTACTTCTTCTTTATTATACCTAGCTTTATAAGGCATTTATATAATAAGAAAGAGTTAGTATAAAGAATTATTAGAATTTAGGGTATCTTTAATTAGTCTATGATTATATAAAGAGTTATAGATATTATATATATAATATTAGTGCCTTAAACTATACTATATAGCTTAGATATAAGTATACTATAAGTTATATGCTTACTTTTTATAGAGCTATATATTATAATATTACCTTTTAAGGTAAAGGTGTTATTATCCTTTAATGCTTTATTACTAATTATAATTATATACCTAATTTATAAGCTAAGGTCTTTGTTATTAGTAAGGGACTTATTTATAAATATAAAGAGCTTTACTTCTTTAAGAGTTAAGGGGATATATTATAATCCCTACTGCTAATACTTAATTTGCTACTTAAGGCGTTTATTAAGTTATAAGATGTTATTAGCAAAGGGTTCTTAGTGTTATATAGTAATTAATAGGTTATAAGATGCTTTAGGTTAATAGACTATTGTAATATAACTTCCCTAGGCTCTTTGCTTAATGTAATCTTGCTTTATTATTAGTGATTATAGATTGATTTCCTTAATCTTCTAACCTTAGCCCTTCTAGGTTAGGGTTAGTAAGGTGTTAGTATTCTAGGTTAGAATATAGCTATTAAAAATAAGGGGATTTGTAGTTATTAGGTATTGTTTTTCTTTAGCTATAAACTTTACCTTCTAGAGCTCTCTTTCTTCTTTCTTAAAGAAGTTATTATTACTAAGGCCTAGGGTATTATTTATTTATATTCCTATAATACTAAAGAGGTTCTTATTATTTAGGGCTATGATTAATAAGCAGGGATTATATGTTAAGGTTATTATATTAAGGTTATCTCTATGGTAATAGAAATACATTGCTTACTAATAGGTTCTAGCCTTTATAATTCTATAAAGAGGTTTAATTACCTCTATTACTATGCCTTCTAGAAAAAGGTATGTAATCTATTTAGGTAACCTTATGATAATTAGCCTGTTTAGGGTTATTTAGGATTAAACATAGGCTTGTATAATATCTTTTAACCAAAGGTAGATTCCCTTTTGCTTTAATAATAGAGCAAGGGCTATAATAATCCGTTAGCTTAATTGCTATATTATTAGTAATTAGGTTAAGATAGCCTCTTTTCCTCTGTTATTATACCCTTATATAATAAGGCATAACTTCTTATATAGTAATTTAGTCTCTTTGCCTTTAATCTCTTAAACTATGCAAGAATTAAAGATTCTATAGCCTTTATGCTTAGTAAGATTAAATATTATAAACCTAAATATATTATAAGCTTGTAGGGCGTTAATCTTAGCTTAGTTAGATTATTTAAAAGGGCTTCCTAGAGTTATAATCTTTCCTTCTTAGCGGAGTTAAAGGGCTAGTTTCTAGTTAGCCTCTTCTTTTACTATAAGGAATCCTATATTTAGCACTTTTCTAGCTATAATCTCTTTAAATAATGCCTTCTCTTAGTCTTGATTAATAAATATAAAGGGCTCTATAGGTCTAATAGCTTTATTAGGATTATAAGCCTAGGCCCTAATAGCCTTTACTTTTATTACTTTAAGGCTATTAGCTTAATAGCTTCCTATAAGGATAGCTTTTACTACCTTAAGATAAGCTATAGGTTCTTTAACTCTATAGCTTCCTATAGGAGTTGCTTTAGTATTATAAGCCTCTTTAAGCTTCTCTATAACCTTATTAATATAGAATTAGACTATAAGGGCCTTTCTTAGCCTTCCTTACTTTCTCTTTACTAGTATTTCTTTCTTTTCTTCCCTTACTTTACTACCCTTTACTAGTAGCTTATCTTCTCTAGTCTCCTTATAGGAGGTATAAGGGGCCTCTAGGCTTAGGTTATATTCCCTAATACACTAAAGGCTTTGCTTATTAGCTTCTATATACTATAAGTCCTTATAGTATAGCTTTACTACTATAGAGCGAAACCTAACTAGGCTATAGGGTATCTTAACTATATAGGTCTCCTTATTAGTAGCTAATAGCTTATAAGGGCTATGCTATTTACCTTTTTCTCTTTATATATATATATTAGCCTATAGTAGTAGCTAATATATTAGTAATATATTAGGGCTATTCTAGGCACTAAGGGCATTATAAACTTACCTCTTAGCTAGGTAATAGTAACCTTTATTAATTACCTTCTAAATTACCTTAGCCTATTAAATAATAAAGATACTTAGTAATAACTTATCTATTATTTATAGGTAAGCTCTAAAGACTAGTAATATAGGTATAAGGCTATCTAGGCTTACTAAGTTATTAATAGCTTTAATAGCTATTTAAAGTTATTATTTAGGAGTAATCTCTTTACTAATTAAGTCTATAATAATATTATAAGCCTAGCAAAGAGGTCTATAGTATCTTTTAACCTTTTTAATACTATTATAAGCTTTAATAAGTATCTTATTAATCTTAATTAATATTAAGCGGGTATAGTGCTTAAATTTAGCTAAAGCAAAGTTATTACTAGTATTATAGATAATTTAATCTAGGGGGCCTAGATATATATCTATCTAGCACTCTCTAATTATATCCTAAATATTATAAGCTTTCTGCTTCTTAGGGTTAAGGAAATAGGCTACTTAGAATAAGGTTACTAAATTAATAATATAAAGGACTAGTTAACTATTAATTTATATAATATTAATAATAATCTTATAGTTAAAGTTATAGTTATCTTTAATTAAGAATTTAAATTAGCTAGGGGCTTTTCTATTTATCTAATAATAATAATAGACTTTTATTAGCTTTTTAATTACATAGCGTTTAATATTATAACTAGCTTATTAAAGGATCTTTATAAGGCATTAAATTAAAGAATAACTAAATCTTTAGTAAAGTTAATAAATCTCTCCTTCTAATAGATAGAACACTATAGTCTCCTTTACCTCTAATAGCTACTAAGGATAGCCTTATCTATATATAATAGGTATAGTGTTATATCTTAGATTAGCATATTAGCAAGGTTATTTATCTTAACCTTTATAAGATCTATATTAGTAAGGGAAAAGAGAAAAGGTATAGTAGTATTAAGAATATAGAAGTTAATTTAACTAAGCTTTATTAGCATATATATTATACTATATATAGTTACTAATCTAGCGCTAAAGTTAATAACTTCTAGGCTATAGGGTTTAATCTTTAATAATAGTATTAATCTTAATAAGGCTTTAACTTATACTAGGCTAGTAGTTAATTAACCTAAAGCTCCTATATCTAGTATAATTTCTCTAAAGACTTCTTTAGAATAGCATTTCTTAGAGATATAATAGATTAAATAGTTCTTATTAGAAGCCTTTTTAAGGTATAGCTCTTGCTTAAGTAAGGCATATTAAAAGGCCTAATTTTTAAGTATTATAAGAATATTAATATTATTAATTATCTATAGCCTAGAGTAGAAGAATTATATAATACTTAGGTATACCTTTAATAATAGCTTCTCTTTAGTATTATTATTATTATTATTATCTTAGGCTTAAGTATAGGCCTTAAGCTAGGATTCCTAGTCTTTTAGTTTCTTTATTTTAGTATTAGCACTACCTTTAATTAAAGTAAGGAATAATTAGAACTTCTTCTCTAAAGGGGGTAAGTAATAACTCTTACTAGCTTACTATCTCTCTCTCTCTTTCTTTTTCTTAGTATTAGAGTAATTTATTAACTAGTAGCTACTTTTACTATAAATAAAGCATTACTTAGGGCACTTAAAGCTACTATAATAGTCTTCTCTTCCTCTCTAATTTTATTAACTATATTATTAGTCTATAAATATAGCCTTTAAAGGGTCTTTACCTTATTACTAGTAGTATTAAGTACTCCTTATACTACTCTCTATAATTATAATTAATTTATAGAGATTACTAGTAAGGTTTTTAAAGCCTAGTGTATATATATACTTTACTACCTAATATTTAGGAATACTAGAGACTATATTTAAGGTTTACTTATAAAGCTCTATATTTACTATATTAGAGGGGTATAGCCCTTTATAAACTCTCTTTAATATAGTTAATAAGATCTTAAGATATTTAAGCTTACTTTTTTTAGGGTTTTAAATAATAATATTCTTAAGGGTTATACTACTTTATTTATAATAGTAAAACTATTAATTACTTTCTATTTTAAAGCATTAATAGATATTTATAATTATCTCTTTATAAGAGAGGTTCTTACTAGAAAGGTAGTTAAGGAAGTATTATTTAGTATCTCCTATTAGTATAATAGGAAATGCTTTACTAAAGTATAATCTAGGGAGATTAATCTAGTTATATTTACTCTTAAAGAGTATAAGCTTTAGTATAAGGAAGTTATATAGCTTTTTACTATAGTAATTACTATTCTTATATATCTTTATAAGCTTAGAAATCTTCTTTATAGTCTATTTACTAGAAGAAAGGTATTAAGGAGGGAAAGTAAGCTATTAGGGTTTAAACTCTTAGTATAACTAAGATTATTATAGGGGTTCTTATAAAGAATATAGTAATTATTCCCTTTAAGGGTAAGGAATACTAGGGAAGGTCTTTAGGGTAGTAACTTATAGGGGTTATGTTTAAGGTAGTTTAAAGAATCTTAATCTCTCTTCTAGCTAAAGAGATATTAAGGTTTAATAAAGTACTTTTTTAAGTAATACTAGGATTAAATATCCTAGGCCTTATTTAATAGGAATACTATAATCTTAGAGAGAGTTATATAGCTCTCTAATAATATCCTTATTTACTTTTTTAAAGGTATTCTTAGACTAGCCTTTAAAGTCTTCTTAGAATAATTCCTAGAGGTTATTATCTCTCTAACCTTAATACTTACTAAGGTTAATAAATCCTATAATATAATTATTAAGCTTAGACTATATAGTAGTTTTAGGGTCTAGCTTAGTAAACTCTTTCTAATCTCTTATAAGCTTACTAGTAAGTAGTTATAGATATAGTAGTAGTTTACTCTTAGAGGGTCTTTTAATAGTAATTATTAAAGCCTTGCTATTACTAGCTCTTTCTCTTATTAAAGGTCTAGATTTAAATTCCGCTATCTTTAATAAAATAAAATAATTAATATAATAGAGCCTAGAGTTCTAATTAAATAGAATAAACTAAACAGGAGTATAATAATAGGATAGCGTTTTTCCGTTAGGTATAATATAGTAAACAGGGTAAATAGGAAAGACAGGAAAAACAGGATAAACAGGGTAAAATAAATAGGATAAATAGAATAGGATAAACAAGGTAAATAAAATAAATAGGATAATTAGAAGAAATAATAAAAATAATAAAAAGAGGGAAGAAGGGAAAACATAGGTAATAAAGATAACGCAGACTTAAAAATAACTTAAGATAGCGTAGACTTAGAAATAACTTAACTATATGTGGAACACAGAGGAGTGAAGATAGTTATAGTGGATAATTATAAAGAAAGGAGAAGAGGGGTAGAAAGGTAAGGTTATATAGATTAGCTAGCTTGGTGTCAGGAGCGCAGAGGTCAGAGACAGGACGTTTATCAGAGCGAATCTTCGGAGAACCTTTAGGCCGCGTGAATAACAAAGAGGCTAGCTAGCTATAAGATAGCTATGTGCTTATAAAGCAAGGTATTTATTAAAGACTATATATATTATTAGTACTAGGTTAGAGATTAAAACCTTTATATACCCGCCCCTAGCTAGTATTCTCCTAGTAGTAACTGCGAGAATCTTAGCTATTACTTCGTTCATTTAACCCTACGAACAAGCCGTGACACTTGGCTAAGGGTTGTGTTTAATATTAGGTTTGAATAAAATGCCTCATAGCGATAGATTTGGTTATTTAGTTAGTTTTCTTGTAATAGATAATAAGAATAATAATTAACTAAATATCCTAAAGGCCTAAGAGTTAATAGATTAATCCCTTAGAAGTCTAATAAGCCTATTACTAGGATTCTAGTCTATCTTCCTTTAGCACACTTTATAGTTATGCCTCTTTGCCTAAATAGCCTATATATTAGCTTAAGGGGTAAGGGGCTATAGTATCTATAGAAATATCTTTTCTTATAATACCTAACTTATTTATAGTTATAGTTAACTACTAATTAGTATTAGTTACACTAAGGAATGTTATACTAGTGTAAAGAGGGTTTAATTTAATAAAGTTAATAATAGTTAATATTATCTAAGAGAGAAGAGAAGAGAGAGAAGGAGAGGAATCTAGCTAGGAGAGAAGGTAAGTAAAAAAGGGGGAAAAGTGAGTCTTATAGTGCGGAGCTATTGCGAGCGGTGCGGGGTTGCCTACGATATAACTAATCGCATTGCGTGCATCCCTTTTGTGGACCTACCTTTGGCCACGGCCAGACTAACTATCGTCCGAGGGTCCGGAGGAAGGCACACTTATAGTATAAATTTATATAATTCCCCCTTTCTCTGCAACTGTGTTTATTCTATCTCTCTTACTTATACTTTAAAGCTCTAAGGCAAACCAAATATAACTTATCCTTACTTATCTCTAATTTAATTTACTTTACTTAAACTTAGTAAACATAATTAATACTTTCTACAAGACACGCATAACCAGAGCATTGTAGTATTGTATTGTATTGTATTGTATTTTTTTGGTCCTTTGATGTATTGTATTGTTAGAGGAAAATAAAAGTAGGGTGTTATATATATCTATTATATAGTAGATTTTAAAAGTAATTTAACTAAGATACCCTTATTTTTTAAGATAATTTACTTATTAAGTTACAAATTTATATAGTTTTACCTTATTTAGAATAATTAGCTAATTATAGGTACTTAGTGGCTTAATATAATTCATTATTAGCATAATTTAATGAGCTATTCTTTTACCATATTTTAAAGGTTATTTAACTTTAATATCTATTTTTATTAATTTCTTATCCTTTTAAGTGTGCTGTTGGTTCCACTAAGGAATGTACGCACTAGTGCAACGTAAAAGGGTTGAATTTAATAAGGTTAATAATAATAGCCCTCCCGAGCACGAGGTAAAACTGCTTAGTATTTTACAGCCTAATGCCCTATTCTTTTATCTTTTTCTTATTTACCTTATAAATCTTATTATTTATATTACCTTTACTTTTTAGTATTTTTTCCCTTATAGTATAAATACTCTTAATTATCTCTAGGTTAGATTTATCTTTGCTTCCCTTCCCTTTACTTTTCTTTTCTTTTACTATATTATTTAATATTTTAAATAAGGCAGTATCCTTTTTATTACCCTTAGCTATGCTATTATCTAATTAGTTAAGGGTTAATTAGTTAATTAGTAACGCAGAACCTACCTAGTGATTATAATGAATTAAATTAGAGATAAGTAAGGATAAGTTATGTTTAGAGAGAGATAGAATAAACATAGTTACAGAGAAAGGGGGAATTATGTTAATTTATGCTATAAGTAAAACTTAAACAAATTTAAGTTTAACTATAGTTACGAATTATAACTCTTATGCTAATATAGCTATAAAGTTTATTACAAACTTTGCTCTAACCTCACAGCCCCCTATATTTATAACCTTAGAGCTTATTTATTACTATAGCTATAAGAATTTAGTTATTAATTATTTTACTAGCTAGGTATTGCTAGTAATAATTATGTGTTGTAATAAATTAGATGCATTGGCTATAACCAATGATACTAAAAAATTATAAAAATCAATAATAACCATTAGCTTTACTACTTACACGTATGCCTAATAGCTATAAACTTATAGTAACTATAATATAAGCCCTTTAGTTAGACTATTTAGAACCATAGTATTAGGTACCCTATTTATTTAATCTAATTATAAAAATTAACATAAGTTATCTATTTTTCTTAGTCTAGCTATATAATAGGTAATAATATTTGTTTTGCTATATTAAAGCTATATATAGGCTGCTATTTAGATATTACTACTTATAATAGGGGGGTTATTTATAATTAGTATTATTATTAGTATTATTTTATTTACTTATATATTTAGATATAAGATACTTATCTTATTTTTCTTTATAAGCTTTATTATAGTAACTATACCCTAAGTAAGTAGCTTATTTTATAATTAAGGTTAATTATATATTAGAGGGGTATTATATTAGGAGCGTAAAGGTTAGAGATAGGATATTTATTAAAATAAATCTTTAAAGAACCTTTAAGCTATATAAATAATAAAGAGGCTAGCTAGCTATAAAATAGCTATATGCTTATAAAGCAAGGTATTTATTAAAGACTATATATATTATTAGTGCTAGGTAAGAGATTAAAACCTTCACACACCTGCCTCTAGCTAGTATTTATCTAGTAGTGACTGCGAGAATCTTAGCTATTACTTCGTTTATTTAACCCTACGGATCAAGCCGTGACAATTTTAGCACTAAGAATACACTATAAATATATTTTTTCTAATTAACAGGCTAGGGGTTCACTTTGAGGCTTACTTTTATACATAGTATTTTTGTTAGGATTTATCTCTACAGGATTACGTAATTAATAGGATAGTATCTTTAATTATAAGCTAGCTATAAAATTAAATATAAAAACTACAAATCACACTACACTAACTACAAACAATACTCTGCTAGTAAGGTTCTTAAAGCCTAGTGTGTATATATACTTAACTATCTAATATTTAGGAATACTAGAGACTATATTTAAAGTTTACTTATAAAGCTTTATATTTACTATATTAAAAGGGTATAGCCCTTATAGACTCTTTTTAGGGTAGTTAATAAGGTATTAAGGTACTTAAGCTTACTCTTTTTAGGATTCTAAGTAATAATATTCTTAAGGGTTATATTACTTTATTTATAGTAATAAAACTATTAATTACTTTGTATTTTAAAGTATTAATAGATATTTATAACTATCTCTTTAAAAGAGAGGTTCTTACTAGAAAGGTAGTTAAGAAAATATTATTTAGTATCTTCTATTAGTATAATAAGGAATGCTTCCCCTCCCGAGCACGAGGTAAAATGTTAGAACCCGAAGGTGTGCGAGTAAGCCACTAGACCAAAAGATCTATCAATGCTAGCTCTCGCTGCATTGCACCTTACAATTGATTATTAGGCCCGCTCACGAACGCATACACCTGATAATTATCCCTTCCCTTATAAGGCTTGCCCTAAGCTAAGGGCCCCACATAGGCTAGCGGTAACGGCTAGTAACGCAACCTTAGCTTGGATTAGGCTTAGTTATCTATGGCCTCTAAGATAATTAACTAATTATAAACCCCTAAGGCCTAGTACGCATAATAGCTAGGCCTATACATTACCTAGTGCACGTGACCTTATACAGGTATACACCTATACCTGCCCTGTAAGCCTAATAGAAGCTACCTAGCCTAGCAATTTAAACCTAGACCTATTAAGTCTTAATCTAACTATAGGAATTAAACCTAGGACTTAGCGCACGCCTTACCTACGAGGATTCGAACCTAGGACTAGCACACACTAGAAGACCTGTGAGAGCTAGCATTAATATTAGAACCCAAAGGTATGCGGGTAAGCCACTAGACTAAAAGATCCATCAATGCTAGCTCTCGCTGCATTGCACCTTACAATTGATTATTAGGCCCGCTCACGAACGCGCGCACCTGACATAAAACTGCTTAAATAATTAAAGTTCTATGTTTTTTAATATCTTTTTTAAATATCTAGCCTTTTTCTCTAGTCTTTTATTCCCTTTCTTATTCTTACTTTTCTTAAATTCCTTTATATTTTCTTTGGTTTTCTTAAATTCCTTTTAATTAGGATTTTTATTAGCTTTTTAAATAGCCTAAGGGTTCTATAGCCTAGTGGTTATTACCCCTAGCTTTTAGTTACCCTTAGCTATACTATTATCTAATTAGTTAGGGGTTAATTAGTTAATTAGTTACGCAGAACCTACCTAGCGATTATAATAGGTGCAGTGCGTCTATTAGGTTTAAATTAAATTAGAGACAAGTAAGGATAAGTTATGTTTAGTTTGCCTTAGAGCTTTAAAGTATAAGTAAGAGAGATAGAATAAACATAGTTATAGAGAAAGAGGGAATTATATTAATTTATACTATAAGTAAAACTTAAATAAATTTAAGTTTAACTATATCTTATGCTAATATAGCTATAAAGTTTATTATAAACTTTACTCTAACCTTATAGCTCTCTATATTTATAATCTTAGAGCTTATTTATTACTATAGCTATAAGAATTTAGTTATTAATTGTTTTACTAGCTAGGTATTACTAGTAATAATTATATGTTATAATAAATTAGATACATTAGCTATAACTAATAATACTAAAAAAATTATAAAAATTAATAAGGAATGCTTAACTAAAGTGTAATTTAAGGAGGTTAATCTATTTATATTTACTCTTAAAGAGTATAAGCTTTAGTATAAGGAAGTTATATAGCTTTTTACTATAGTAGTTACTATTCTTATATATCTTTATAAGCTTAGAGATTTTCTTTATTATTTACTTATTAAAAGGAAGGTATTAAGAAGAAAGGGTAAGTTAAGTATATTATTAAGGTTTAATCTCCTAGTATAATTAAGATTATTATAAGGGTTCTTATAAAGGGTATAGTAACTACTCTCTTTAAGGGTAAGGGGAATAAAAGGGAGTCTTTAAGGTAATAACTTAAGGAGGTTATATTTAAGATAGTTTAGTAAATTATAGCCTTTCTCTTATTTATAGTATTATTATTATCTCTTAAAGTATATATTCTAGAGAGGTAGTAATAGGAAGGCCTACTCCTTAGGTAATATAAATACTATAATCTTATAAAGAGCTTTATAGTTCTTTTATACATTTATTAGTAGCTTTCTTAAATATATCTTTAGTTTAGCCTTTAAAGTCTTTTTTAAAGTTCTCCTAAAGATCTTTATCTTACTAATTCTAATATTTACTAGTGTAAATAAACCTTATAATATAGTTATTAAGTTTAGGCTATATAGTAGTTTCTAGGTTTAGTTAGGTAAGTTCTTTCTAATCTTTTATAAGTATAAATAAATATAGCTATAGTTACCTTAGTAAACTATTCTTTTATAGTCTTTTAAAAGCTATTACTAAAGATCCTTAAGGTACCTTAGTATTAGGGGAGGTAAGGTAGGAAGTGCTTCTTATTACTAGTTTAATATCTAATTCTATCCCTTAGTAAAAGAGGTTTAATACTTACTAGTAGTAAATTAATAGAAATAAGAAAAATAGGATAAAAGGAATATAATTAATATAATAGAACCTAGAGCTTTAATTAAATAAAATAAACTAAATAAATAAAATAAACTAAATAGGAGTATAATAATAAGGTACTTTCTCCCTATTATATATAATAAAATAAATAGAATAAACAGAAAAATAGGTAAATTAGAAAAACAGGAAAAATAGAAAATAGGATAAGAAAAATAAGTAAGTAGGAATAATAGGAAAAATAGAGGAAAATAGGAAAGAAAGGGAATTTGTAATTTTATATAAAAAGAGTACCTAGAGGTAGTTCTTTACTTTTATATACTATACACTAAATATAGAGAAGCAAAAACCATTATAGTAAATAACTATAAAGAAAATAGAAGAGAGGTAAAAAAAGAGGTTATATAGGTTAGCTAGCTTAGCTAAGGGTTATGTTTAATATTAGGTTTAAATAAAATGCCTTATAGTAATAGATTTATTTATTTAGTTAGTTTTCTTATAATAGATAATAAGATTAATTAATTAATAATAATATCCTAAAGGCCTAAGGGTTAATAAATTAGTCCCTTAGAAGCCTAATAAGTCTAAAGATCTAGTCTCTTCCTTTAACACACTTTATAGTTATACCTCTTTACCTAAATAGCCTATTTATTAGCTTAAGAAATAAGGGGCTATAGTGTCTATAGAAATGTCTTTTCTTATAATACCTAACTTATTTATAGTAATAGTTAACTACTAATTAGTATTAGTTACACTAAGGAATATTATACTAGTATATAAAGGGTTAAATTTAATAAAGTTAATAATTAATAAATAACTAAGAGAGAAGGAAAGAAATCTAGCTAGGAAAGGGGGTAGGTAAAAAGTAAGTCTATAGTGTGTAATTACTATAAATAGTGTAAGGTTACTTATAATATAGCTAATTATATTATATATATCCCTCTAGTAGCTTTACTATTTAGCTATAGCTAAACTAACTATTATCTAAGAGTCTAAAGGAAGCTATAATAAGAGTATTATTAAAAAGTTATTATATTATATATAATCCTAGTTATAGTAAAATCCTTAAAATAGTGTAATATTATAAATTATATAACTAATTAAATAAAATAGCTAATAATAAAAGCTAAAGATTAATACTATTCTTATATATCTTATATTAATACTAGATAATATAAGTCCCACTTTTTTTACCTAACAATATATTTGTATTGTTTGTAGTTAGTGTAATAACTACACTAACCCCCTTCTAAGCATAAAGTAAAACTGCTTAGTATTTTATAGCCTAATGCCCTATTCTTTTATCTTCTTCTTATCTACCTTATAAATCTTATTATTTATATTACCTTTGCTTTTTAGCATTTTTTCCCTTATAGTATAAATACTATTAATTATCTCTAGGTTAGATTTATCTTTACTTCCCTTTCCTTTACTTTTCTTTTCTTTTACTATATTATTTAATATTTTAGATAAGGTAGTATTCTTTTTATTACCCTTAGCTATACTATTATCTTATTAGTTAGTGGTTAATTAGTAAATTAGTAACGTAGAACCTACCTAGTAATTATAATAAATTAAATTAGAGATAAGTAAGAATAAGTTATGTTTGGTTTGCCTTAGAGCTTTAAAGTATAAGTAATAAGCTATAAGATAGAAGAGAGATAGAGAGATAGAATAAACATAGTTATAGAGGAAGGGGGAATTACGTTAATTTATGCTTTAAGCAAAACTCGAACGAATTTGAGTTTAACTGCGGTTACGAATTATAACTTCACAAAGTTTATCGCAAACTTTGCTCTAACCTTATAGCCCCCTGTATTTATAACCTTAGAGCTTATTTATTACTATAGCTATAAGAATTTGGTTGTTAATTGTTTTACTAGCTAGGTATTGCTAGTAATAATTATGTGTTGTAATAAATTAGATGCATTGGCTATAACCAATAATACTAAAAAAATTATAAAAATCAATAACTACACTAACTACACTACAAAATAATTTGTATTTAATATAATACAATATAATAAATACAAATATTTTCAAATACAATACAAATACAAATTTTTCCGAAAAAATAGAATAAATACAATAAAAACAATACTCTGGCTATAGTAATAAATAAGCTCTAAGGTTATGAAATATAGAAGGCTCTAAGGTTAGAGTAAAGTTAATAATAAACTTTATAGCTATATTAGTATAAGAGTTATGATTTATAACTATAGTTGAACTTAAATTTATTTAAGTTTTACTTATAGTATAAATTAACATAACTCCCCCTTCCTTTATAACTATATTTTTTCTATCTCTTTATATCTCTTTTATCTTATAGCTTATTGATTTTTATAATTTTTTTAGTATCATTGGTTATAGCTAATGCATCTAATTTATTATAACACATAATTATTACTAGCAATACCTAGCTAGTAAAATAATTAATAACCAAATTCTTATAGCTATAGTAATAAATAAGCTCTAAGGTTATAAATATAGGGGGCTGTAAGGTTAAAGCAAAGTTTACAATAAACTTTATAGCTATGTTAGCGTAAGATATAGTTATAATTTATAACTATAGTTAAACTTAAATTTATTTAAGTTTTACTTATAGCATAAATTAACGCAATTCCCCCTTCCTTTATAACCATGTTTATTCTATCTCTCTTACTTATGCTTTAAAGCTCTAAGGCAAATTAAACATAACTTATCCTTACTTATCTCTAATTTAATTCGTTATAATTGCTAGGTAGGTTCTGCGTTACTAATTAACTAATTAACCCCTAACTAATTAGATAATAGTATAGCTAAGGGTAATAAAAAGAATACTACCTTATCTAAAATATTAAATAATATAGTAAAAGAAAAGAAAAGTAAAGGGAAGGGAAGTAAAGATAAATCTAACCTAGAGATAATTAATAGTATTTATACTATAAGGGAAAAAATACTAAAAAGCAAAGGTAATATAAATAATAAGATTTATAAGGCAGATAAGAAGAAGATAAAAGAATAGGGCATTAGGCTATAAAATACTAAGCAGTTTTACCTCGTGCTTGGGAGGGGATCTTATAGCTTATTACTTATACTTTAAAGCACTAAGGTAAACTAAATATAACTTATCCTTACTTACCTCTAATTTAATTTAAACCTAATAAAAACACTACACCTAAATTACTAGGTAGGTTTTACGTAACTAATTAACTAATTAACCCCTAATTAATTAGATAATAGTATAGCTAAGGGTAACTAAAAGCTAGGGGTAATAACTACTAGGCTATAAAACCTTTAGGCTATTTAAAAAGCTAATAAAAATCCTAATTAAAAGGAAATTAAGAAAATATAAGAAAATATAAGGGAATTTAAGAAAAGTAAGAATAAGAAAGGGAATAAAAGACAAGAGAAAAAGGCTAGATATTTAGAAAAGATATTAAAAAACATAGAACTTTAATTATTCAAGTAGTTTTACCTCGTGCTTAGAAGGGGATGAAAGCTTTTATATAACTAGCTTTCTTTTAATCTAAATAGTAAGCTTGGCTAATAACAAGGCCCACTTTTTTTCTACCTAACACTACATTTATAGTGTTTGTAGTTAGTGTAGTTTAGGAAAATAAATTTATAATATAGTGTAGTATAGTTTTTTTCTAGGTGTAGTTAGTGTAGTTTATAGTATAGTGTAGTTTATAGTGTAGATACTACACTACACTATAAATACTACACTACACTACACATTGTAGTGCAATACTCTGGCTATAAGTGCACTATAGCCTCTATGTTTTTTAAAGAGCTATAAGGGAAATATATAAAGTATAAAGCACTACAAAAAGATATATTACTTTTTATATAAATTATTTATAATTTAAGGTACTTGCTAGTTCTAGCTACTATTTCCTTCATTTCCTAAATAACATCTCATTGGCTTAATTACCCCTGTTATGTAGATTTGTAAATCGATTTAGGGGGTGTATTGTAGGCTGCGCGGGCTACGCGGTTGCGATTGCGGCTGCAATCTAATAATAGCTTCTTGTAGCTACAGCTACCCCACTGTAGGTGCGACAGGCAAGGTGGCGGGTGCGGCAGGCAGGGGCGATATTGTTATTGCCAGGGGGTGCCATACAAATTTAGTGGCGGGGCGTGGGATGTGTGATAATAGCAACGCTTATCCAAGTACATCGCGCGCGCTTAACGACATTAAATTGCCTTGCTCTAATAGCAATACATCAGCTATTCATTCTATATACTTTTAAGTATCAGGAGTCGTTACCGCAGACTTCACTTTCTCTCCTTTAGAAGTATCGCAAGTCAAGCCTAATAGTTGCCTCTCGTACGTTATTAGCTCACGTAATTTATTGCTTAATACTAATACTGCTATAGTTAAAGTCACTAAGAAAAAATGTGTATCTCATATTTAATTGAGTACACATGTGGCTGTTAAAAAGAGATGGAGTTTCTCCAATGCATTGGACGCTAGGGGACCAATGTTAAATGTGACCGAGTCCGTCGGCAACGGAGGCATCGGTCATTAAACTATTGCTCAAGGCACTTGGTTAGGCCAAACGCGCGAGTATTTTACACGAATTCAAATGGAGGACAATAGAGGAGTGGGAGACTGCGCGTAATGGGCGCCCGAATCACGTTAACTCTTTCATTCGAGTAGTTTATCAAATGAAGTTCTATTGGTAACATATCTCCAGATCCTCAGTTTATCACTCTCTGTCGTTGAAGTAGCCTAGTATCCGAGCAGTCTCCGGGAGCTCAAGAGGCTTATATTGTCCTCCACCACTCGATTCCCAGAGAAGCTGTGCCTGTTCGCACCATACAAAATGCTTTAGAAAGCCATCTCGCGAATACACCTTGTTACGGGCCTCAGTTGCCCGTTCCACGTGCCCAATAATCCGTTTCTCGCACCCAAAAGTGTATTTCTCCAGATATAGTTGACATCCAGCGCATAATATTCCATGTTCAACTTCGCCTGTTCGCCGATCAAAGAAAGGAAGTGCGCATGAACCCATAAAGTTTAATTTCCAATCTTTTCCTTGGTTAGCTGCCTGTGGCTGCGCTCGTGCTGATGGCTGCTGTGTGGTAAGTGATAGGGCTTGATGAATAGATATAACCCTAATGCGGGATTTTCGTAAGGAATCTTCCCATGAATATTTTCCAGGTAGAGTTCTGAATGATATCAATTGACGTATTTCGGCCTTGGTCAGGGGCAATTGCTTGCGCACAGAGGCAAGAGTTCGGACTTGGATTTCTGGAGCCTCCTCAAGGCAAGTAAAACAGCATCGATTCCATGTCAACAGAGAGATAAAGCCGCCGAATTCGCCACAGAATCCACAAGTCTTAGTACATAGTGCACGGTAGAAGTCGGGTAGAGAAATGCTAACAGCGCGTCGTGTCCGTAACAAGGCGCAAAAAAGGTTTAGTCCATGTAAGGTCGCCATCTGATACTGCTTTAGAGAGTGGACAATTTGTCTTGATCTGATGTTGATTTGTCGAAAGCTGAATATAGATTGCATGTCTAAACGTAGCAAGACGTCATGCATAAGCTCTAGTGGCAGTCGATCAAGGGCGCCTAGTCCTGGATTCGAAGGCCGTTGGAAAGGGTTTGTTATCGAATCGCGAATATTCTGATGTTCACGGGGCCTGAACCATATCACACAACGACAGTAGTCTGTGCATTGATAGGTAGTGGTCTGAATAATGGCGTTGGTCTGATCTTCGCAGAAGCGGTATTCGGTGGCAGAGCGATATCTGCGAGGCATAATGGTAGCCAGGCTCGACCTTGACAGAAGGAACGAGCCGCAGTAAGCGTATTTGGTGGGTGATGGCCGATGTGATGTGGTGCCCAAACGCGTTCGTACGACGCCTGTCGAGCTATTATTGTTATTGTATCGTAGACAAATGCCTCGGTATTTAAGCGGCGCTGCCTTTGGCTTGTTCCTACTATTTCACTTATAATTGCACTAAAAACTCGAACGGATTTGAGTTTTGACTGCGGTCACGACTTATAACTTAATCTTGCGCTAACGCAGCCACAAAGTCTATTATAAACTTTGCTCTAACCTGAAAGCTTATTCCTATTGTAGGTTTTATTTATTACTATGGTTATGATTATTTATATATTAACTATTATACTTGCTATTGCTAGCAATTCTTGTGTTTGTTATATATTAGATATATTGGCCACAACCAATGAGGCAAAAAAAAATGATAAAACTCAATAATTGCACGAATTTCAAGAGATAAGGCCTGGCTTTTTATAAGACAAGGGCGAAGTCAACTAGACGGAGTACAGAGTCTTGCTGGCATGAGGAAAATCGTTAAAGACGTGGCAATCCGAGAGCTCGACGGGTGTCCACCGATGGATGCGCGCATGATTACATGAAAAAGATATCGGGTGTGAGACGGTGTGGAAAGTGATGATGATGAATTCAGCTATCTAGAGCTATACACACGTGGCACAACGAGGCTATCTATACGAGGGCAAAAGAGGGTCTTTGCCCTAAGTGCCGAGGTCTCGCAACAAAGCCTCGAAAAGGGAAGACATCGCGATAGTGATGCCTAAGATGTGAGGCTGCTACATCCAACACATTGATAATAGCGAAGACCTGAAGTGTGTATGGGGAAGTGAACATCGAGACTAAATACCAGGGATGGGTAGAACAATTTGGACTATCCTTCGTTTAGAGTTAGAAAACATTCTGTATTGCCTTTCTCTTTGATATGAAAAATCAGGCCGAGCATATTCTTGCTCGTTCTTATTGTTTGGCCAGGCAAAAGACATCATATATCAATACCTCAACTCCGAATCTCAGAAACGGAGCTAGGTGGCCAACTCACCAAATCTTCTGCCACGACCACTTTTAGGAAACCTGGTCAGCATATTTCAGCTATAGCAGTTGGCTGGTTTCTCTCCGGTCCAAGATACAATATATCCGCGCGTGCGACTTCATCGTAATTTACACGCGTGATCTATCGACAACGAGCTTTAGGGCGGCTTTTTGCCGCTAGGCCCTTGACTACAGCCGCTTTTCGCCGCAATTCGTTGGCTTCTTCGTAGGATAGGACTCGAGCCGGATAACTTGCTCACACAAGTCCGAGGCTCTGCGAACGATGGCCTAATATCCAGTGCCACCTGTCTCCTACAGTTCTTGGAGTCAAGATACGTATGGCTTGGCTTCTCTGACTTTTCCATCCCGCTGCGCTTATTGGCGTTTGAAATATTCATCTCGGTGGCCTTGCGCTTGATCTGGCTGTTCGAGTCGCGACCTGCGCTATCGCCATCTATAGCCGACCAACTGCGCTTCCTTTTCTTGGCCCGGGAGCCTTGTTCCGATTCCTGTTGTTCTTGTTGCCAAGCACGCTCTGTTCGCATTGGAGTGACTGCGGTGGGATCTTGCGAATCTGCGTCGCCTGAAACTTGCCCGTAACTTGTCGAGGTGTCCATCAGATAGTGCCGGCCTGTCTATTTTCAGAGGCTGTACCAGGATCAACATGGGCATGGCTTCACTTACATTCTGACGGGAGCTGGCCATGATGATTGGGCCCGAGAAATGAGGCGAAGAAAATGATAAGGCAGTCTAAAGTCGCAAACCTTCTGGTTCTAAAAAAGGCAAAATTTTGCTTGTCATCGAGGTTGTAAAATCCGCCACTGTCCAGCAAATCAAGCACTTTCAAGGCCGATTTGAGCTCCTCGAGGCGTTTATCGCTCCTCTCTTGTAGGCGATCGTAGAAGTCTGCTTGATCCGAGGCGAGATAGGCCATTTCGCACACGTCTTTATGGAAGGCTTTAGGGTCTTGTATGAACATCTGTGTTGTGTTGAAACGCTTGTGTAGGATGCCAAAGAGATCTTCTTCCCCTAAATCCACGTTCCAAAACGGCCACCGGTACTCTTCGCTTTTGTTAAAATCGACTTCGGGGGGGTCGCGCCAGGGCATCTCGACCGTTCTATGGCTGTTCGCAAGAATAGGGCATGCGCAGAATTGGGTTTCTCTCGCAGTGTAGTGTCTACGCAGGATCGACGTGGTCGACGTAGTTGATATATTCGTCATGGGCGTGATTTAAGGTGACAGGTCGAACAACAAAGAGAAGTCGTCATGCCCCACTTGATTCTTGATTCCTAATAGGCATCTTCATCGATCCATTGTGACTGAATGTTCGAACTCACGACTCTTTCTTGGACAGACTCCTCCGGCAGACAAGTCAGTGCGCGAAACAATCTTCGTTTTGGCACGTTGTCCCCAATCTGCTCCCTGGTAATTACAGCGGCGCTGTCGACGCGACGCAGTTTTGTGCAATCGACGGGTTGGTATTCCGCCATGACAGCGGAAGCCCGGCTGTCTGCATTCTCAGAGCAGCCTAGAATGACGGTCATCCCGAGACTATTCTTGTTTACTATCAAAGGGCCATTATCAAGAGTATGACGATACTGTCCCGGTACCGCACAGTCCTGATCTATTCGTCATGTTGTCCTACTGGACTAGTGGGACTGTACTGGCGTACTTGTTAATGTCCGGTTTAACGCGTCTACTACTCATCTTGCAACGAGACCAGTCATTGCGATATCATGGAACATGACGCCGTCGTTAGGAGGTGGGCTTTGGGCAACATTGGTTGACCTGATTTAAGCCCACCAACAACCCCCGCCACTCGCATGGATCTTTGTGATTTTCCCCTCTTAAGACGACGATACTGTGTTGAAATAAGCCGTTCCACCCAGGAAAAAGGCTCTAAGAGGAAATCCCTTTCAATATATCGAGCGGGGACAGTGTCTGGCGATTGTATCGAGCGACCAACCGGCCAGCAAAGCAGACAGCACCCTTGTTGATACAGCCAGAACCAAAATATCCGAGCAATATTCCATCTCGAATATGCGTGACTTATATCATCGTCTACTTTCCATGCTAACGATCTCGAAGCCGTCAATTATAAAATTTGTAGGAGCCGATGCACGATTCTTCTCTATTTATATGGAGTACCTGCCTTACCCTGACTCGACAGGGATGATGAGTCGGCCGGGACATATGTTTACTGGCACAATAGATGATGCAACTCGTGTCCTTCGCGACATGGCATCAGCACTCGAGCATCTCGCCGTGGAGAAAAAACTACTGCACAATGATATCAAGCCAGGGAACATATTGTACGACCCAGCTCGTGGTGCTGTCCTAGTTGACTTTGGGCTGGGGTCGTCGGAGGCGGAAAAGACCTGCACCGGTGGAACTCCCTGGTATGTGCCTAGAGAGTTCATGGCCACAGGAAAGCGAGGATTTGAAAGTGATGTTTTTGCATTGGGCGTTACCCTCCTGTACTTGCTGAACAAAACACCTCTTCCGGAGCTGCACTGCAAGGGCTGGATAATAGCAAGGGTTGCGGAAGACAAAATCGAAAGAAGTCGAATGGAGCGATGGATTCAAGAGGTCATTTAGATGCGTTCCCGGCTGGCAGACGACGGGATTGAACTACTGGTAAAAGAAATGATAGACGAAGATCCCGAGCACAGGATCTCAGCTGCATCACTCGTACG
The DNA here is from genome assembly GCA_018801565.1 of Epichloe coenophiala. Classification (NCBI taxonomy): domain Eukaryota; kingdom Fungi; phylum Ascomycota; class Sordariomycetes; order Hypocreales; family Clavicipitaceae; genus Epichloe; species Epichloe coenophiala. The sequence continues at coordinate 847,574 of JAFEMN010000029.1, read as the reverse complement.
GAGAACACAAAACCTTGCGAGGCTCTGATCGGGGTTCTTCACTGCATCACGTGCAAGAGTTGCCGGTTCGTAAACACCGCAGTCATTTCATTAGCACTCTTTTTATCTTTCATCTCTTTATACATTACTTTTGATACAAACAAGGGCAAAATATTGCATGCGAACTCTGCAGTACAAGCACTGACACGAAGAGACAACAAAAACAGGGCGAAAAATAAAGCAGGAAAATAAAAAAGAACCAATTTCTCGAAAAAAAAAGACCAGAGCTCACCCGCCCTCACCCGTCTCCCTCCGTCCACGGTGACAAAATCTGCTTCTAGCTGTGCAACACCTGTCGAAACAGGGCTTGCACATCCGGATCAAACAGGATCCCGAACGCGTCAAAGACAACAGACGCGCCGCAGCTATTGACCTGCTCATGCGTGCTCTTCATAGTCGGACTCCGGCTCCCCAGCTTGCCGGTCCTGCCCAGCTTCACGCCCGGCGTAAAGCCCGCGCAGTTGTCCTCTGCTCGGCCGCCGCGGATCAGGCAGATTTCTTTCCTTCGACACTCGTCATCGCACGCCTCGACGTTGGGGTCGGTGTACTTGTTCCTCCAGTAGACGTTGAACAGGGTGCTGTTCTTTTCCCACAACTTGGTCAGCTTGTGCCAGTTGATGGGCAGGAGCTCGTTGTGCCAAAATGTGGCGGGGGGCGTGAACTGGGATCCATACGTCCCCTTGGCGTGGTAGGTCTCATGCCACGTGGGGTCCGTCTTGAAGGATGGATCGTTCACGTCGGAAGTGACGGTTATTGCATTGATAATGGTGTTGCTGCGTTCGTCGACCTTGTACACCTTGAACGCGGGATTCCCGTGCGACGGGGTGATGGACGGCGCGACGAACGACGTGACTATGGCGTTGACACCCAGTTGGGTCGCGTTGGCGCCGTAGTTGAGCTGCACTTGGTCCAGGTGCGAGTGGCCGAAGAACATGTGCACGACGGTCTTGTTGAATCGGGTTATGATGCGGTTGAAGGCGTTGGAGCTATGGCGCATGACGTCGACGTCGCCCATGGGCATGTGGCCGACGATGTAGACGGCGTAACCCATTCTTTCTGCAGCGACAAGATTCCTCACTAGCCATTGCAGCTGGCCCTCGGGATCCAGATTGAGCGGATCCTTGTAGAGCCAGAGATTCGAGCGGCTGTACAGGTTGGTGTTGATTCCGATGACCATTAGGAGGCGTCTCTTGTGGGAATATACGTAGCGTCCGCGGTAGGCTAGAGTATATCTTTCATGATCAAAAGGGCTTTCCCATACCTTGGTCAACAAGCTATAGAGCCAAGTGATGCTGTACTTTTTGGGAGCATCCGGTAGTGGGAACGAGCCATATGGGGAGGAGTCGTGGTCGCCGACGGCGGGAAAGAAAAAGGGGAAACGCTTCTTCATTCTTGCGTATGCCTTTGTGACTGTTAAGGAGGGAGAAACTTTTCGTTAGTCATCTTCATCAGCAGTCGCGGGGGTTTTCTTTCACCTCCCCCCAAACGGCCGGGAATCATCGATGGAACGTAAACTTACTTGTTGCCGTGTTTTTCTGTGTCGACGAATTCCAACCTTGTCGTCCGACGACATCCCCGGTGTATATGCCGAAAAGTGCATGCGGCGCATACTTCCCAATTGCGTCGTACATGCTATCCTCCAGCCGCGAAGACATGTCGCATCTTTTCGGATGCCCGAACGGACCGGCTTGGACCATGTCACCTTTTGAGGGAATTGGCCTTGACCAGTTCCTGGAAAGGACAGCATGTTAGTTTCTCGATGCTTTGCGATTTGTCTCTTACTCGCCCTCGCCATCTGCGCCTGAAGCCTGACGCCTGCACGTAAACAGAAACAACAAATCGTGACATACCTGCAACACATGCCAGGATCATCACATTCGGCACTCGTACCAGCCGCATAATCCGGATCGATGTGCATATCGGAGAAATGGATAATCTCATAGGGCGGCATGCCGACCATCGGTCTACGCCCTGGCCAGTTTCGCTGGGGATTGAGGTACAATTCCACCTTCGGGTTGACCACTGGACAGACTTGAAGGACGTTGTTGCAGAACAGCCTGGCTACATCAGACTTCCTGACGTTGCCCATGTTTCGGAGGGCGCTGACGACGACGGGCCCGTGCTCGGCCACGGACTGGCGACACATTCCCTTCCATCGACCCTATTTGACGAGTCATCAGCACGATTTGTGCATCCTCCAGTGCCATGGGCATCGCGTTGATCAAACTTACATCACCGAATGAAGTTATGACATCGCACACTTCTTGACCCAACTCGATAAAGAAGTCTTCGTTGGGCGCGAACTGCTGCAGAAGTGACAGAAGAGACTGCAGGTTGAGTTAGCGGTTGCGCTTTGAGAACACAAAGTTGCAGGGCGTCAGGTCCCAAGGGAGGGAGGGTAGATCTAACCTTGCAGCCGGCGCAGGATACGCCGTTGTTGATGTCGTCGTCGTTCACAAAGAGAGTCATGGCGCGGATGATGTCTGAAGAGAGCAGGCCGCTGCTGGCTTTCGCGGGGCCGGGGACGCTTGCGTCTTTGGCTGAGGATGCCGTGGCTGTGAGGTAGAGGCTCGACGCGAGCAGGAGTAGTTTGGTGATGAGCATGATGATGGCTTCTTTGGACGTGCGCCAAACTTTGGTACTCGTCGGCGGTGCAATGCTGTTTCTATCTCATCTACCGAGGGAGAACTGCGTTTTGCAAAAGAGCTTGGAATTTATGAGAGAGAGGGTGGAAGCTGGAAAGGGTACTTTGCTGCGAACAAGTTTTTGCAGACCCCCGTGTAGAAGGCTATCTAAGCTCTGAGGCGCATGGGCCGCGGAAAAGTTTAAAAAAGCCTTTTTTTTTTCCGTCTCTCTATTGCATACTCGGTGCCTGTGAAATAAAGTCAACGTTTAGGCCTAGAGTAAGATAAAAACTATCTTTCGCGGCTCATAAGTAAGTTCCTTGTTTGCTATAAAGAGTTATATAGCATATCTAGGCATTAATAAACTCACTTTTTGATAGGAAGCTAACTTAGGGCACGAGGCTAGTTCCATTTCTCATGATAAACTACCAAGACCAAGGTCCGTCCTTGGATATACTCGCGTGCGCCGCCAAACAAACAAACCCTAACTCCGCAGACGCGAACCCAGTCGTCAATGTGTGGGAAAAACAACAGCAGCAACCATGCGCTCCCCATTGCCGAGTTCTTTCAAAACACCGGGCATCAGTTTCCCCAGCTATGCCTCGGCGAGGAGAGCACACGAGTTGACATGAGAGGTACCAAATAACTAGGTTGACCTCGTCAAGATGCAATCTCTCCGCCCTGGGGGGAGCAGATCAGCGTTGGTTTTTTCGAAAGCCGGCCATGTTTGCGCCAGAAAGCCAGCCGGGATGTTCGGGTCGTCAAGCTATGATGCGACGTTGATCCTGCCTGCCGTTGGGTGCGGCTTCATCTTTCATCCAGGGCTTCTTGACTTTTTCCTTTCCTTCCTCTCCTCCTCGCCCGCCTCGGGAAAAGCCGCCATGGCTTGGCCTCCCCGTCCCATGCCGTCGGAATGCGGGAGAGGTCTCGGGCCAAGTGCGCCAATAGCGCAGTGAATCCATTCTCCAGCTTTTCCTTGTTGCCAGCTCCGAGGAGCTTCTTCCTTGACCATCCGGTCGTCCAGCCATCGGATCCGTAGATGAGCGCCTGCATCCGTGAGATTTGCCCGCCTTGAAGTCGGGCAAACTATAGTTTTCTTTGGGGGGGGGGGCCCCGACGTAGTCTCGAACTTTGTGCGCGGCGTCGAACTGGATGACCATTGCCGAGTTTGCTTGGCTTTGGCACTCACGTACTTGACGAGAACCTTGGCCATGTCGGGTGTGCAAGAAAGCTCGCCAACCGAGATGGCGCCGCACCGGGAAAGCGTCTGGTTCATTTCTCCCACAAACTAGGGCGCCTTTCGGGGTCGGGGTCGGTGACGGGGCGCGTCAGGCAGACCAGCGGGCTTGTCTGTGCAAGTTGACCGTGTCGATACGGAAGCCGTCCAACTTCCACGGGTCGAGCCAGACAGAAATCCATGGCCGAGGCGTAGAGAGGGCCTTGCGCGTGACCTTGTTTCTCCCCAGTTCAAGGTCAGGCTGCTCCGTGGCGAAAAAAAAAAGGATGTGAAGGGTGGTATTCCCCAGGTGTCTGTGTACGTCCTTCGTACTCCGTAGTTGGAAAATGTCGTATCGCATGTCAACCAGGGAGGCTGTCATACAAGGGGCAGATCCAACCCAAGGCTGAATGAATCCCAAACTGGCGAGGTGTTACAGCTTGGTGGGTGTGATGCCGGCCGGGCAAGTCACCAATTCCATCGCCGTTGGGGAGAGACACAGAACGAGGCGGGGTAGATTTTTTTTTTTTTTTTTTTTTTTTTTGGTAAATCACCTGCCTGAGGCCTCCTTCCACCACTTCTTCTCCCTCGTAATGACCCGTCCATGGTGATGACTGAACGCTAGAGGTGGAAAAAGCACAGGCAACAAAGAACAAAGCGCGCAGGACAAAGCAGGACAGATCGGCTTGGTTTAAATCCCCATCATCTCCCCCGAATGATGATCAGATCGACTCGTTCGTGTCGAGCCATCGTTGGGCCGGATCCGGGATGCGCGGGGAAGGAAGCGAGAAGGGGCCGTTCAATGGCAGGGATGGATTTATCCCAGATGTTGATGTTGCATCAGCCCACATACATCCCTACGACCGAGAGAACCGCCGGCACCTGTTCACAGTCTGATCAAGAGAAAGAAAGCAACAAAGAAGACCTCGAGTGGGATTCAGCCTCAATGCATGTTCAACACACCCGTGGCAGCCACGAAATCTTATCGGACCGACGACTCATCTGTGTCAATTCGATATTATCAGTGGGTTGACATGTCCTCAACACCTTGTTACCGAAGGAATAAGCAAATTACAACAAAGCTCCGCCTCCCAAAAGGCCCACCGAAATGAGGCAAAAAACCCCGTGGGGGTGGGAAACCCGGAGCTCCAGGTTCCTGCCTTCAATAGCTAGCTGCAGCTCAATGTCCCGGTGCGGAGCCTCTACGGATGAGTCTTCACAGTCCGTAATAATACGTCCTGAACAAGTACAATTGACAGGGCACGCAAGGATCATCTCATGCTGGGTGGGCATGACGGACGCAGATCCAAAAGCCCTGGTTAGTACTCCGGCCGCCCCCAATGTACTGGATTCATTGGGCGAGAGCTTACGGACTACAACGGATCCGTACACGCCCTGCCATGATGCGTGATGACGACTGATGTCTGTGAAGGGGGGGGAAGGTGCGAGGCACCTGCCCCTATCTAACATAAAAACCCCACCTAATGGAAAAATTTGCTAGAGAATCTTAATAGATTATCATTATGAGAATAAAAGTTTAGTTAAATTTGAATTATTAAGAGCTTTATCTTATTATCTTTATTCTAGTAACTACGCTAGGAGATAGTAATTAAAAGCTTCCTTAAGCTTTCCTACAGTTAAGTTATTTTATTACTATTATTATTATCGTTGTTAGCGGACTAGGGTAGTCCGTTCACCTATATTATTTGCCTTAATCCCTGCTTATTTCTATAAGAATCCCTATCCTTATATTTTATTAATTATTAAATTCAAGACTTAAGAGTTAGAGAACTTCTAGTAGAATTTATAGATAGTAGCTATATACCTCTATAATATGGAGTTAATAAAATTATTATTACTAGGAAGTGTCCTAGTAAGAGAAAATAAATTCTCTCTTACTAAAATAGAAAATAAAGTAATAGTTTAGCTTACTTATTTCTTTAAATAACTTACTACCTTATTTAGACTTAATTGCCTTTACTTCTACTTAAAGAACTTACTAGTAAAGTATTTACTTACTAGCTTACTATAGAGTTATATAAGCTACTATTATCTTAGGATATTAGGACCTTTAATAAGTCTATATTTATAGGTGAGTAGCTAAGCTACTTATAATAGATATTTAAAACTATTAATAAGGGTAAGGATATTAACCTAAATACTTTTATCTAAGCTATTAATATAGTGTCAGGAGCGCAGAGGTTAGCAGAGTATTGTTTGTAGTGTAGTTAGTGTAGTTTTTAGGAAAATTTTGTATTTATAGTGTAGTTTTTTTTTATCGTATAGTATAGCGTAGTTTTTTTTTTCTTATAGTGTAGTGTAGTTAGTATAGTTACTAACTACACTAACTATAAAAACTATAAACATAGTGTTAGTAATAAAGAAAGTAAGCCTTTTTATTATATAAGGATTAAAAGAAGGCTAGTTATATAGAAGCTTTTATTATTACCTATTTCACCTAATTAGTTATATAATTTATAAAGTTTACCTTTTTTAAGGATTTTACTATAACTAGGGTTATATATAATATTATACCTTTTTCATAATACTATTATACTTATTACTTTATTTTACTAATGTTGATTTTTACAATTTTTTTAGTATCATTGGTTATAGCCAATGCATCTAATTAGTTAATAAATCTATATAAATAATAAGAAGTTAATAAAGTATATATTTAGTATTTATATATTATTAGTAATATAATAAGAATGTTTAAAAAGGTTAAATTATTTATTTACTATTTAAACTAATTTAATATTACTTTTAGCTTTATAATTCTAAATCTTTTAGAATTTATATTAGTAAGTCTATATATCTTATTACTATAATATATAAGAAGAGAATATAATAGACTAATATTTATAATATATTAATCGATAACTGTTGGTTCCTATAGGATACCATTGACTTACACGTAGGGTTTTCGGGGTGGACTAAAGTGTACGTAATTATTATATATTCTAGTTTACTAAAGGAAGCAAAAGAGAGATTAAATAGAAGTATATAGGGTATGCTACTTATTATAGGAAAAGGGGCCTTAATTAGGGTTATATATAAAGAGGCTATATATACTAATGCTAACTATAGCGTGGTTAGGCTAGTTATATAGGTTTACAAGGCAACGCGCCTAGCTAATTAGGGGCGTGTAGCTATATTAATATTATGCTTATTCTAATACTAGAAACTCTCTCTTTTTAATATAATTATTGATAAGTAATATGAATAAGGGAAGGGAAGGAGAATTAAGGAATAGTTAAGATTAAATAATTATATATAATATAATAAGGAAAGAAGTGGAAAAACATAATAAAAATAGTATTTAATCTATAAGTCTATTAAAGGATAGGTAGGACTAATCTTGAACACCTTTAACTTTATTGTATTGATTTTTATAATTGTTTTAGTATTATTGGTTATAGCCAATGCATCTAATTTATGACAACACATAATTATTACTAGCAATCAGAGCTTTACATGTAGTGTAGTAAATGTAGTATTTTGACTTTCCTTGTAGTATATAATATAGTGAATTATAATGTAGTGTAGTGTGTAGTGTAGTGTAGTAAATACTACACTACACTACAAATACTATATATAGTGTGAGTCTAAAAATAGAAGTAAGGTATATTAATATCTTAGAATATTCCTTAGATTTTACTCTATTTACTTAATATTAGCCCTTTTTTCTATCATATTTTCGTTATTTAGTTATAAATTTATTTAACTTTCCTAGTTTTAGACTATTAGCTATTAATTAGTATATATGGTATATATAGTTTTAAAGGTATAATATAAAGATTCCTTAAATTTTTCTCTATATTTTAAGGTTTTTCTTCACTTATAAAACTTTTTTTATAGATTTACTATTCTTTTTAGAACCTTCGCACAAACTTCCGCACCACTCTAAAGGTTCGGAATTGCCTCTAAAATACAAACCATATTAATATTTAAATTCCTTACCTTTGTTTACTCCCCCCTATAATATTATATTATAATAGAGCTAGACATAAGTATAAGGTTAGAATACTAATAGTAATTAATATAGGAGAAAGAGGGCTAGTATAAAGCTACTATTACTTAAATATAGGAATTAGATAGTTTAAAATCTAGAGTGGTAAGAATAACCTAATAATAGATTAGATCTAATTTAAATACCTAGATAATATAAAATTCTATAATAAAATCACAAGCCTTATTCCTAGTAATAAAGTTACCTAGGTATAGCGTATTACTAAAGCTATTGCTAGATAGGCAGCGGACTATGCCTAAGCTAAAGCAAGGATAATAAACTATATATATATTATTTACGCTAGATAGCTTTATGGACAGCTATTACTAGTACTGCTGCTACTAAGTTAAAAGGGAAAACCCTATACTAGGAAGAAAAACCCCCTTATATCTATATTTAGGCTAGCGCTAGCCCTATAACAGGTCTGCGCTACTTAGTATATAGCCTATTATAAGTATTTATTACTAGCTTATACTAGCCTCATCCTATTAATAAGAAAAAGAAAGGAAAAATAAAATAAATATATAAAGTAAGTATTCTTAGGCCCTTTCTAACCCTATTCTAGTGTAATAATAAGCCTATTCTAAGTCTTTTTACTTTAGGCTAGGGTAAAGTAAATCTAGGTTTATAATATTAATTTACTTCTTATTTACTTTTATACTAACTTTTCTATAGCTTTACTTTTTAGCTATCTCTAGCTTACTCCTACCTTATAAGTCTAATAAAGTCTAAGTACCTAGTTTTATTTAGTTATTCTAAGGGAAGGGTATTTATAGTCCTAGACTAGTATAGTTCTAGGTTAAATCTATTTATATATTATTAGAGTTATTAATTATATTATACTTTATTTTTTAAGTAAGTTATTTAAATAATTCCTCTCTCTCTCTCTATAGGTATAAAAAAGAGATCTCCCCCCCTTAGGGCCTTAGTCTCTTTCTTCTCTTTATATTAAACTTCCTATAGGTTTTTCTTTTATCTCTAGCTACTTAAGTCTATTTTAGGCTAAAGTTAGATTATTTACTAATATTTATTATAGATTAGAAGTAAATCTAGTATAATAGCACTAAAGACTATAAGTTCTTAAGTGTTATTATATATCTAGCTTTAACTTACTTAGGAATTTATAGAATATAAGGACTTCCTAAGGAAGTCTATAACTACTAAGTAAGATATATAGGTTAAGGAAAAAGGTCTCTTTATAGGTTATATCTACCTTTATTCTAGGCTTGCTTTGCTACTAATTTATACTAGCTTAGTAAACTAAGAGATATCTAGTGTGTTTCTTATAAATCCTACTTAGTTTAGAATCCTAAGTATTAGTGCTATATTATTATTAGTAAGTTAGTTCTTTTCTAGCTTAGTAGTAAAGCTAACTTACTAGTTAGGGGTAGCTACTAATATATGCTTTAACTATTAGGTTTAAAATTATTAATATTACTAGGTAGTAATTACCTTTATTCTAACTTAGGTCTATATCTAATTTGCCTAGTTTTAGCTAAATTTATCTAGTTAGCGAAATAAGCACTAGTAACTAGTTAAAACCTAGGCTTTTATAGCTAATAAAGGTAGTGTAAGTCTACTCTAGCTTAGTAATAGATTTATTCTAGCTCTAATTTCCTTCTTAATAGGTTCTAGATAGCTTCTAGGATTAGGTTAAGAAACTCTATACTAGTAATTAGGTAAAGAAGAAATAAAGTACCTTAGTAATAAGCCTAGACTAGGCTAGTTTTACTAAGGAATAATATACTAAGCTTATCTTTTAGCTTATATACCTTAACGCGCGTATAGTAAAGATAAATTATCTCCTACTTACTACTATTCTTATAAAGAGTTATAATAAGGTAGTAAAGGGTATAATTCCTATCCTAGAGAAGGAATAAGGTAGTGATTTAATTTTAGTTTAAAGTAAGGGTAATAGTAGGCTAGTAGGATATAAATACCTAGAGTTTATAGTTAAAACTAATTTAATAACTATTCTAGATATTAATATTCTTTATTATAACTATAAAATTAAGTTTACCTCTAGCCTACTAGCGCTTCTATATTACCTAATCTATCTCTTATTCTATATCTATATTTAGGTAGTTTTCTATCTATCCCTAGAATTAACCTAGATTCTCTAGTTTTCTAAGCTATTTTATAGCTAGCTTTTATACTAATAAGTAGTATTAAAGTCTTCTTATACCTAGGAACTATTTAGCTAGGAATCTTACTTTTAGAGAATTATTTAGGGCTAGCCTTACTTCCTATATATTAGTAAGCTAATATTATTAAGGCTATCTATAGTTATATTTACTATAGTTGTGTGTTGTAATAAATTAGATGCATTGGCTATAACCAATGATACTAAAAAAATTATAAAAATCAATATTTACTATAGTTAACTAATATATAGTATTAGTCCTTTACTACCTAACTATAGCTATATAAGGGTAAAACTACCCTAGGAACCTTTCTTTAAAATAGGAACTTATTTAGGCCTATCTTCCCTATCTATAGTTAGATAATTATTAAGAAGATATATTTATTTAGTTTTATATAGAATTTCTAGATTTCCTTTAGGTTATAGGTAAGTAAGCAGTCCTTAGTTAGCTCTCTAATATATTTACTCTAGGTTAGCCTTTCCTTATTATACTAGTCCTTTTATTATTATTTCTATTCCTTATATAAATCTATATCTAGCTTATTATTAATAAGTAAGGGTCTTCTTTTATAGTATAGTACTATTACTACTAAGTTAGCTATAGTTTAAATCTTTTTTATAATCTTACTATTTATAATTCTATTCTTAAACTTTTGCTTTATTTTATTTAAATAAAGGTTAAGGGAGGGGATATAAGTCTTAACCTTTAGTTATATAATAAGTATAGCTCTAAATACCCTTATAATAATCTAGAGGTAAGCTAATTAGTTTACTATAAAGCTTTTTATTACTTCTCTTAGTTTTCCTCCCTTCTTAGTAAGGGTATAGTAAGCACTTACCCTATAGGTAAGAATAAGTTAAACTACTTATATATATAGGAGTTTAGTATCTTTAAAGCTATATCCCTAGGCTAATTCTACTAGCTTAGAGAGTATAAGCTATAACTAAGTAAATTTACCTTTAAGAATATTCTTATAAGTACTTTAGTTAAGTTTTCTATTAACCTATACTTAAAGAAATCTATAAAATTTTATAAGTATTATTTTCTTTATTCTAAGTTAGACCCTAGTTTAAGAAAGTCTATAGGATTTACTAAAGTATATTAGTTTAGTCTTAGCTAGGTTAAACTTAACTCTTACTTACTTTACCTATTTCTTATAGATTTTCTATATAGCTTTAAGTCTTTTCTAAGTCTAGGTAGTATTTTTACTAAAGGCTACTATATTTATATTATCTATAAATCCTATAGTTACTATACCTAGGATAGCCTAGAGATAAATATAAAGTTTTACTAAATAAAGTAAGAAAAGAATTAGAAAAATAGGTAAGCTTTATAGAGTACTAGCCTTAATTATAAATAGTCTTAAGAGTTCTTTATTAAAGCTAAGCTAGGTTATTCTATTTATAAGAAAGCTTTATATTACTACTATTAGCTACTATAGGACTTTTATCTTAATAAGTAAGTAAATTAAGTATAGGTAGCTAATACTATTAAATACGAATAATATATCTATTTATACTAATAAGGTAATACTACCCCTTCCCTAGGCCTCTTTAATATACTTTATAAGAACTCTTATTATAGTTTTTATTAACCTATTTACTTTATTACTTATCTAGAGTTTAGGAAGTAGCCTTTTTATCTTAGTAAAGGCTATAAGTTACTTTATAATTACTACTTTTATAATCTTTCTTACTATATTAAGTAATAATATTAGCCTTCCTTATTTCCTTAGTAATTTTACTAGGTTTCCTAATTACTACTACTCTTATAGTTTAGAAGTAAGCTAGGAAGTAGCTTATTTCTAGAACTATATTTAGGAGCTAAGCTATAGTATCTTTAGCTAAGTCTTTATAAGCTTTAATAAGGCTTACTAGGAGCTTATTATCTCCTAGTGCCTTCTAGCTAGCTATATTTACTAGGATATTATTAATCTCTTCTTATTTAAATTATTCTTTAGCTAGGAATAGTATATTTTCTAACTCTAGGAATAAGAGGTTTAGTATATATTAAAGGTTTACTATTAGTTTAGGGAAGAATCTTTATACTAGTATACTAGCTTTATTATTATATATAGTAGCTAGATTAGGGTTATTTTTACCTCTTTCTAGCTTAGGGAGTTTAGGTAGGGAGCTTTAGTAAAGCTGTTAGGAGCGCAGAGGTCAGAGACAGGACGTTTGTCAGAGCGAATCTTTAGAGAACCTTCAGGCCGCGTGAATAACAAAGAGGCTAGCTAGCTATAAGATAGCTACGTGCTTATAAAGCAGGGTATTTATTAAAGACTATATATATTATTAGTACTAGGTTAGAGATTAAAACCTTTATATACCTACCCCTAGCTAGTATCTTCCTAGTAGTAACTATAAAAATCTTAGCTATTACTTTATTTATTTAACCTTATAAATAAGCTATAATAAATTAATCTCTTTAAAACCCTTTTAGGGATATAAACTATTAGCTAGATTATTATATAGCTAATGCTTTAAAGATTTATATAAAATACACTAGTACCCTATAATAATAAAGCTATAGATAATTAGAAAGGTAAAGAACCCCTATAATCTAAAACTATAAATAATAATAAGGTATAGTAAACGCTACCTAATCCTAATCTAGGTAAAGGTATAGATAATATAAATAACCTAGATAAAGTATTATAAAGATACTATAAGGTTATATAAGCTAAGCTATATTACCTTTAGAAGATATAAGAGATTCTATAAATAAAGGTATAGATTAGAGAGCTTAAGGTAAATCTAGGATTAGCTAGACCTTCTCTAGGACTTATAATTACCCCTTAAACTTTAGCTATAGTTTTACTAGTAGTTTATAGTAACTTAGTAGTAATTATATAGTAAAATAGTCTTATTAAGATATAGATAAAAATACCTATATATAAAGGGGATATATATAAGAACCTATAGAATTTCCTAGTAAATTTAGATATATTATTTAAATTAAATTACTATACCTTTAAGAATAATACTACTAAGGTAATATATATAGGTAGCTACCTAGCTAATAATATAAAGTAATAATAGATATATTATATAGCTATAGATAGGTATATAGATTACTTATTATTTATATAGGTAGGTTTTCTAGAATAGCTAAAAACTAGAATAATAAATAAGGGTATAAGATACTTAGAAGTAATAAGAATACTACTAAATCTTAAGTAAAAGAGTAACTAATTATTTTAAGCCTTTATAAAAGCTTAGACTAAGGTAAAAGCTAAGTTACCTAAAGTAATCCTAATATATCTATAAATTACTATTTTTCTAAATAGCTTAAATAATACTATAAGAAAGTAAATAATTAGCTAAGAGATTCTAATAACTTAGAGCTAGTTATAAGGCTAAGGTAAGAAAGCAAAGGTTATAATAAGTTTAGGCTAAAGTAATAAAAAAAGTTAAGACCTTAAAAGAAAAAGGTAATACTTTATATTACCTATAGATAAGGTATAGTAATAAAGTAAAGATTAAGTAAAAAAGCTATTTCTAGTATATTATAAATATAAAAAGCCTAGATATACTATACTAGCTTATTAGGCACTAGACTATTTTACTTATAAAAGTAATAAATATATAACTAAGAGGTATAGTAAAAGTAGTAATAAAGCTATATTACCTAATATAATACTAGTTTAAATAGTATAGACCTAGGAATATAATCTTACTATAGAATACCCTATAGATAATAGAATAAAAATATAGGTATCTTTATAATAAGATAACTAGTAGTTAATTATAAAAGCACTATTTAATATAGGTATATAGTTCTTAATAATTTATTCTAAATTATTATTAAAAAAGGATTAGGAGAATATAATCTAATTAAACTAGGTACTAAAGAGTATAAGCTAAAAAGAGATTTTATATTAAGGGATTTTAAAAATATTAATAAAAGTAAAAAATAGTATAGGATTTATAAAAGTCTATTAAGTTAGCTACTATATTACTAATATAGGTAAAGGGATAATACTAGGTATAGATTAGACTAAAGAATATTTACCTATAATTATATATTAGGATTAGGGATTTTAAAGATATCTAGTAACTATAGAATACCTCTCCTTTATTTATAGTAAGTAGTAAATATATAAAGAGAAAAAATAAGTAATAGTTTTATTACTATTTAAGGTAATAAAGATTAGGCTAAGTATTTTAAAAAATAAAAATTAGAAAGAAAAGGGCAAGAACTAATTAAAGAACCTAGTAATAATAGAAGCATAATTAAATAGTAAAGTAGCTATATAGTTACTAGAATATGCTTACTAGTAGTAAAAAAGTAAAGGTATTATAGTTATACTAATTTTAGAAAGTATAAGTAATAAATAAGCTATATTAAATTAAGGTATAAGTACCTAACGCCCTATACTAATAATTCTAAAGAAATATATAAAGTTTATAGATATTTTTTCTAAAGAGCTAGTAGGTAAGCTTTCTAAACTAGGGGGCTATACTTATATAATTAAATTAAAAGAAAGGAAAATACTACCTTAAGAGCCTATATATAATTTAGCTAAAAAGAAGCTATTAGTTCTTAGAGAGTACCTTATAAGTATATAGCTTAAAGGGTAGATTAGAAGATTAGTTAGCTTAGCTAGAGCCCTAATTTTATTTATTTTAAAAAAAGGAGGGAAATTAAGGCTTTATGTGAATTATAGGGGCTTAAATAAGATTATAATTAAGGATAAGGCCCCTTTACCCCTTATTACTAAAATCCTTAATTAATTAGTAAGTATAGTTATTTTTATAGTCCTTAATCTAAAAGATATATATTACTAGCTATATATCTGCTTAGGTAATAAGTAGAAGATAGCCTTTTATTATTACTATAGCTACTTTAAATATCTTATAATACTATTTAGACTAGTTAATATACTAGTAACCTTTTAGGAGTATATTAATAATACTCTTAAAGGACTTATTAATAAGACCTATATTATTTACCTAGATAATACGCTAATATATAGTAGTATAGTTAAGGAGTATATAAAATATATTAAATAAATTCTATATAGGCTTAGGGATATAAGTCTTTTTATTAATCTTTAAGAAGTATTAATTTTTAGTTAAGGAAGTTAAATTCTTAGGCTTTAAGATATTAGTAAAAGGTATTATAATAGACCTAGTAAGAGTTAAGGTAATTATAACCTAGCTAATACTATATAGTGTCTTTAATATTTAGTTATTCCTTAGTTTTACTAGATTTTACTGCTATTTTATTAAATAGTATAGTAAAGTTATTATTCTATTAATAGATTGCTTTAGAGAATAGTAACTAGTAATATTTAACCTAGAACCCTATAAGTTAGTAGCGTTTAGAGAACTTTAATAGAAATTTTAAGAAGCGCTAATTCTAGTGTATTTTAACCTACTTATATATCTTAGAGTAAAGATAGACGCATCTAGATATATAATTAGGGCTATACTTATAATATATATGCTAGGTTACTAGCACTTAGTTATATTTATATTAAGGAAGATAACTAATACTAAATTATACTATTTAATACCTAATAGTAAATTATTAGCTATCTAAGAGGCTTTTTACATATAAAGACACTACCTTACTTATTTAGCTTATATAATTAAGGTTATTATAGACTATTTAAACTATAAGTACCTAGCTATAAAGCCTAAGCTTACTAGCAGGTAAGTAACTATACTTAATAAGCTTTATCCTTTTAACTTTAAGATTATATATTATATAGGGAAATTAAATCCTACTAACCTACTTTTAAGAAGACTAGATTTTATAAGTAAGGTAAGGAAAGCAAAAGCAGTAACTATATAACTTCCTACCTTTTTATCTAAATTTATAGATACTAAGTAATAGGAATACCCTAGTAATACTATTAGTACTATAGGTTCTATAAAAATATTGCTTAGTGTAACTAATAGTTAGTTATAATAATACTATAATAATATTACTAATATCTAGGGTTTTAAAAAATTATAACTTAACTATATTCCTAAAGAACCTAATAATCTAGATAATCTTAGAAGAGTTATATTAGTAAGGTTATTTAATACTTTTAATTCTTTTATTAATAAGTAATAAGCTAGCTATAGTAGTACTACTAGCACCTAGCGTATATTTAGTTTATTACTTAGTTATTTTAATTTTCCTATTAGACTAGCTACTACTATTAGGGGTAGACTAGCATAGGTTATTACTAGTAAGTAGCAAGGGTACCCCTTAAAAACATTACTTATTTATATACCTATAAGACTGGAAGTATCTATTAAACTAATTACTTATAGAGATATTATAGCTAGGATCTAATCTATTTAAAGAACCTCTTCTAAGTTTATCTCTAACTTTCTAGAAAAGAGCTTAGAATTAAAACCCCTAATTTAAGTCTTATTATATAAAGCATAGTAAGGGAATAACTTTACTATAAGTTAATTAAAGTTACTTAAAAGTAGTAATTTAGTAGTATCCTAGATATAGTTTATTAGACTCTCTAAGCTATTAATGTTTAAGAATTATATTTTTATCCCTTTAGGAATAAGAAAAGAAATTTTATTACTAACTTATAATAACCCTATTACTAGGTATTAGGGAGTAAGTAAAACTCTTTATTAGATTATAAACTAATATTATTAGCTAATAATAAAGAAAGATATAAAGGTATATATTAGCACTTATATAAGTTATTAAACTTTAAAACTAAGGTATTATAAACTATATAGTAAGCTAGCTATGCTACTAGTGCTTAATTACTCTTTTTAAGAATTATTAATAGATTTTATTACTAGACTTTTACTAGTAAAAGATTTAAACTAGACCTATAATATAATTCTAGTTATTATTAACTAATTTATAAAATATAGTATTTATATTCCTATATTAATATAACTAACTAGCAATAGGCTAGTAACTATATTCTTAGAATATATTTTTAGAGATTATAGAGCTTTAGAAGGTATTATAATAGACTAAGGTTTTATATTTACTAGTGGTTTCTAGATAACTTTTTATTATCTTCTTATAACTAAGCGGCTACTTAGCATTGCTTTTTACCCCTAGATAGATAGTTAGATAGAATATTTAAACTAAGTCCTAGAATATTATTTAAGGGCTTTTACTTATGCTAAATAAACTAATTAAGTAAATAACCTATTATTAGCATAGTTTATATATAATATAAGCAATCACACTACGCATAGCTATACACTAGTAGAGGTATTATAAGGTTATAATCCTAGAGGTCTATAATAAGTAATTATAAATATCCCTTTAGTAAATAATTAAGCTAAAAGTAAAGTCTTAGTACTAAGAGAGAAACACACTATAATTAAATAGCTTTTAAGTAATTTATAGACTTAGTATAAGAAATATTATAACTAGAAAAGAACTCTAATAAGGTTTAAGGTTAGTAATTATATTTTACTATTAATAAAGAATATTAATTTAAGATAACCTAGTAGGAAGCTAGCTATAAAATACCTAGGCCCCTATAAGATTAAAAAGGTAATTAGGAGTTATAGATTAGCATATTAATTAAAGTTACTACCTAGGACTTAATTATATAATATATTTAATATTACTAGTCTTAAGCCTTTTAAAAGGGACCTAACTAATATAGAAGATATATCCTTACTATAGGATAATATTAAAGATAATAAATAAGAGTTTAAAGTTAAGAGAATTATTTTATACTATTATAATAAAAGGCATTATAAATATCTAGTTAAATAGAAAGGCTATAATACTTTAGAGAATTCTTAGGTATTAAAAAGGGATTTTAGCACTAAAGAAATTATTAATAACTATAAGTAATAGTTAAGTAGTAAAGTTAATATAAGATAGTTATAATTTATAAGTTAATATAGTAAGATATTAGAAAATAAAGTTAATTTACTTAAATAACTTAAATAATTTATTATATAGCTACTAAGTATCTATCTCTTTATAATAGAGTTAGTTACTAGGACTGCTAGTTTCTTAGTAATAGTAGTAGCTATAGTAACTATAAAGGTAAAGGCCTTAGGAGTATCTTTATTATTAGAATCCCTCTCTTTATATATATAAACCTAAAGTTTACTAGGAAGCTTAATAGGACTAATATAATTAGGTAAGTTAGTAGTATAGGGTATAAACTACTAGTAAGTTAGTTAGGTATTAGCTATATATATTAAGAAAGCTTACTATTAGGATATTCTAGGCTATAAAGTAAAAACTATTTAAAATATTAATCTATATCTTAAGGTTTATAGTATTACTTAGTAGCACTATTATAATATACTTATTACTCTTTACTTTATAAGTAATATTAGTAGTTATTTAAGTATAGCAAATATATTTATGCTTATTAGAATTTTTATAGAATAGGATAGTATTCTATAGCTTTTTCTTTACTTTTATAATAAACTACTAGTAAGTTAGTAGTAATCTAGTATCTAGGTAGTAGAATTATACTTACTTTATCCTAATAGTAATAGCTACTTTCTAGAGTAGCTTTAATAAGTTTAAATAGCTTATTATAAAGTTATATAATTTAAGCTAGATACTAGCAGTATATTAGTAATAAGTAAGTAAATTCTAGATAAGAAAGATATACTATAAGGTAGTTTTTATTATTTTAGAAGTAGTAAGTATATTTTATTAAGTAGCCTATTAGAATATTAGTAATAAAGAAGTAGTAAGTAAGTAAAGAAGTTATACTTATAGATTCTTTATATTCTATAAGGAAAGTCTTATTATTAATAAGATATCCTAGAATATTATAAGTACTATTTTTTAGTAGGATATTTTATATTACTACTTACTAAAAGCACTATATATATAGAATCTTCTTACTTATTATACTACTAGTAGTAAGTTAGTAATAAAGATACTATAAAGATATAGTAAACTTATATTAAAATTTTAGAAGTAGTTTACTTCTAAGGAAATAACTTCTTAGAAGACTTTAAAGAAGATTTCTTAATAGCTTAATCTTTAGAAGCTATTAATAAAGGGGGAGTTTCTATATAAGTATTAGATATAGTAAACTAGCTATAAGTTAGCTATAATAAACTAGATATAAATTATAACTAGAAGTAAATAAACTAATAACTAAGAATAAAATAAAAGACTAAGATAAGTAGTAATAGATAATAATAATATTTAAAGACTAAAAAGGTTAGTAATTATAGTATAATAGTAGTAAGAAAGCTATTATTTAGTAAATAAGGGTAACTTATAAGGTTAAGGATTATTATAGGAGAAAGGAAGTATATAAAAGGGGGGAAAAATTAGTCTCTTTTATATTAACTATAGACCCCTTAAGTAATCTAACGCACTATATATAAGTAATCTATAAATTATAATAATAACTATTAGCTCTGCCACTTATATATATACCTAATAGCTATAAACTTATAGTAACTATAATATAAGCCCTCTAGTTAGACTATCTAGAACTATAGCATTAGGTACCCTATTTATTTAAACTAATTATAAAAATTAATATAAGTTATCTATTTTTTTTAGTCTAGCTATATAATAAGTAATAATATTTATTTTACTATATTAAAGCTATATAAGGGCTACTATTTAAATACTATTACCTATAATAAGGGGGGGTTATTTATAATTAGTAGTATTATTATTATTATTTTATTTACCTATATATCTAGTTATAAGGTACCTTATCTTATTTTTCTTTATAAGCTTTATTATAGTAACTATACCCTAAGTAAGTAGCTTATTTTATAATTAAGGTTAATTATATATTAGGGGAGTATTATATTAGAAGCGTAAAGGTTAGAGATAGGATATTTATTAGAGCGGATCTTTAAAGGACGTTTAGGCTATATAAATAATAAAGAGGCTAGCTAGCTATAAGATAGCTATATGCTTATAAAGCGAGGTATTCCTTAAGGACTATATATATTATTAGTGCTAGGTTAGAGATTAAAACCTTTACGCACCCGCCCCTAGCTAGTATCTTCCTAGTAGTAACTATAAGAATCTTAGCTATTACTTCGTTTATTTAACCCTATATTCAAGCCGTGACACTATATTAATATTATTAGCTTTAGCCCGCGGCGGGATTACACGCTATAGCCGCGGCGCGTAACGTAACACGCTTACTAGTATTACTACGCAAGTTAACGCCCTTTTTAACGCTATTATAAGTTTATAATAAGCTACTATAATAGTATTTTCATTATTATAATTATAGATAATAGGAAATCCCTTAATATAGTTAGTAAAAGAAGGCTTTACCTTTATAATACCTATATTCACACTAACACTAACACTAAGTTAGTTATTCCCTAATAATTACCCTAAGGAGGAGCCTAGTTAAGTATAATTTATTTACTATAATCCGCTAGTAAGGCACTTATAATAGCTTTAATAAGATTAATACCTTTAAAAAACATACTTATTATAGGTATTATAATTATCTTAATAGTGCTATAAAGATTAATAGATATAAGCTATACTAAAAATAGGTAGGTGGGTTGTCTATCCTGATTAGGACTAACGGCAGATGCGTGTTTAATTTTTAACAGATGCGTGTTTAGATGTCCAGACCCCCCCTGTTGGGAGGCACGTCTAGAGCGGTCTACACGCTGAAATGGGCAACTCGCCCCATGTTGCGACCAACACCGAGCACATGACGCTCACTTGGCATGAATTGTCATTCGGAGATGGACCACCCCCCCGGTGGCTGGGTTATTACATGTACATGCCAGGCTCATTCAACACGCGTTACACGAATAAGGCTGGATGGTCCTCCAGTTCGAATGACATGTATTGTAGCGGGGTTTGAAAGTGAAAGAAAATGTCAATGCAAGACGGATGATGAGTAACGTGAATAAAGCCGGGTGGGGAAGTATGGGGAAGCCATTTTTTTTTTTTGTATGTACGGACGTATGTATGTACAACGGACCATGTACTCGGTACGACGTTGCAATATTATGCATCTACTCCGTACATGTACGTGTTAGACATCGCAAATGCAAGTGGGGTTAGTGGGGTTCTTCATCATGTGGGATGGCTCGGCATTGCAGGCCCCTATGCATGTATTGCAACATCGTCGTCCACCGGTAAGCCCCGTCCAGTCCAGTCAAGTCCGTTGATGAAGTCGAGGTTCTCGTCACCTTGGCCATATCCATCCATGAGCCCTTCGCTTAGCTGAACTCGGCGTCGGACACTGGTGCAGTGGTGTCATTTCCAACATCAACATTGAGGGCCAGATACGGAGTACTCACCCCCTTCAACCCCCAGATGACACTGCACTGCAGGTGCTGACCTCACCTGTCATTCAGACGCCGACCAGAGCAGAGCCATCGACGCCAAAAGGCGGGGGAAGGGGAAGGGGAAGGGGGGGGAAGAGGGAATCTCGGTTGCGCACAAACTTCAACGGCCGCAGAAAGGCGCTGAACAGCCGATTGCCCTGAGAGCGCGTCGTCGATGATGATCTCAACTGGTGTATCCTTCTTCTCGCACGATATAGCAACGGCAACCAGCATTCACGACGCCATCCACCGCGTCCACCTCGTCCACCGTCCCGCGCATCTCGGCCCCGCTGTTCATGCAAACGGCATCGCAAGCCTAAATGAGCAATCAAGCCTCAAATGGCTCCGGGCCCAAGGTTTCGCGCGCATGCGATGCCTGCCGCGTGAGGAAAGTCCGCTGCAGCGGCGAACAGCCCTGCGCGCAATGCTCTCACCTCAACCTGGCTTGCAACTTTGCACCGGCGCCTCTGAAGCGGAAACCCGGCGTTCGGGGACGCCTCGTTGCCCAGCTGCGCAACAAGTCATTTTCCAATGGCGCAAACACCACCATGTCATCTCCGCCGTACGGGGCCACGCTTCAAGCTGACTCTGCCAGTGGAGGCGATAGTCCCTCGACAGAATCATCACCGACAGCGGCGAGAGCCGTGCCGGTAACATCCATCGCAGGCATCGTCGACGGCCTCACCAGTAGTCCGCTCTCCGATCATGTCTACACTGTGCCGGGCTGCGGCTTCTCGGCAGATTACTTTCTGGGGCTGCTTCCCGAGTTCGAGGAGCTCGTGTACCCCGTCAATCCCGTCTTGACACCGGCAGAGATCCGAGCTGCCATTCACAACATGCACCGCGACTACGAAGACTCTGCCCTCGTCCACGCATATGCAGCTGTCACGATCAACCTGACCAAGACTTCATGGACAATGAATGGGTGCGACATCGCTGCGCAAATGAACACGTTGATGCAGCACTGCTTCTGGGCATATCGCAAGGCGGAAACGGGCAGAGAACGCGACGGATACAGTGGCGGCCTGCAAGACGAGATGCCAGTCACAGTCAAGCGCATAATGACCTGCATCTGGCTTGAGGTCAGTCTCATGGCATTCAAGCGTTTCGACCGCAGCTACACCATCCTGCAGGAAGCAATCAGCATGGTCCAGATGATGAACGTGCACCGATACCACCAAGGAGACTCTCGGCTGGGTCATGTCGAACTCTGTCGTCGGCAAAGGATGTACTGGGAAATGTACATCCACGAACGCTTCTTATTCGTCATGTCGGGCTTCCCCTGCACCATGGCCCCCCTCCGTACGGGCCTCCCCCTCCTCGACGACTCCATTCCCACTCACGTCGCCGTCGGGTGGAACCGCCTCATCCTCCTCTTCCAGAACATTGACGACTCGTTCCTCGCCCACTGGGCTGCACAGCAGGACCCGAATCGCCCCTCCTCCGCACCAGAACTCACCTCCCAGTGGATCGAAAGCAAGCAAGCACAGATCGATCAAGACGAAGCCGACGCCCTCGAAGAAGAGAAAGACATGATGGCCCGCGGCTGCGGCGCCCTCGTCGAACTCCAGCACGCCGACCTGTTCGTCACACGACTCTGGCTACGCACTCTCGTCTGGCAGCTCGCCCTGTCAAAAGGCCTCCTCCGCTCCGAGCCCACCCAGAACACCCACGAGGGACTCTCCCTCCACTTCCCCGCCCAACGGCTCTCCGCCCAGTTGCGCAGCCTCGTCTCCCGCCTCAAGAGCATATCGAGCGTCGTCTTCCACGGAAGCGGCATCCTCCAGAAACTTTTCGAAATCACAAGCACCGTGGCCGACGTCCTCGCTCTGCCGAGGAGCGCAAGTCAGACGGAGGATGAGGCCAGGGCAAGACTAGAAGATTTCTTCCTGGTGCAGTTCATCTTCAGCTTCGAGAGGTCGCAGAAACACCAGAGAGATTACTTGCGAGAGAAGCTCGACGTGCTGCAGCAGATGTATACTGTCGTGGATTTCCGGGAGTTGGCCGGCGCGAGTCCTAGTACTTCCGACACGTACGATTCAATATCGAGGGCTGCTACGCAGGGGGAGTGTGGGAACCATGTAATTTTATCGGGATGATCGCTACCTTGATTTGTGCCGAGTAGTATGAACGGAATTACGACTTCGGCGTGGGATCTATTTTCAAATGTCACTTTTATTTCAAGTATAATATAAAGAAAACGTGGCGCGAGGACCTTGATGGGCACCCAGATAAGAGGGGCGGGGCTTATCGAAACCAGACAGACACAACATCTGCGTCTTTCCCCCCCTCCGCACCTCATCACGCACTCCCAACGTCAGATGTCTGTTGGTTTTTGCAAAAGAATAACTTGTAATAATTTACGTAAGACTAGTGTCTGCATCACGTATATATAATTACCTTTTTCATCTGCCGCCACCTCATCCTCGAAACCAGCAGGGATAAGGCCCATGGACGTCACAGGAGCCTTGTTTTTTTTTTTTTTGTCTAGATATGGCCGTGGCCACTAAACCCCAACATTCACTGATCCAGCAATCAGAGGGGAAAACACCCAGCATCATTCCGCTCACAATCGGTCGCCACTGTCGAAGTCGTTTTCTGTTTCTATTGTTCACATGTGCAAAGCAAGCATTTGATGTGTGTCGTCAATGCTGGGTGAATCAAATGCCCGTTTAAGCTGCAATCGACGCAACTTTGGTCTTCTTCAGCAGCATCGTCATGGCCGCTGCGATGACGGGCACTACGCTGACGATTTCGCCCAGGCCGGCATACGCTGGGGGCACGCGAATGTTGACCATGGCGCCAGAAGCCAAAAGGATGGCCAGTACATTGTATACGGCGGACCATGCAAAGTTGAAGACCATGCGACGGAAGCTGACACAACTGATGTCCATGAGGAACGGAATGCCTTCGAGACCGTTGAGAAGAACCACATCAGCAGCACCGCGCGTGACATCGCTGGCAGAGAGCACGCTGCCCAGCTGCACCCCGATATCTGCTTGGGCTACGGCAACGGCGTCGTTGGTTCCATCTCCGACAAACATGACTATTTTGCCTTTGGCCATGAGATTGGCCACATAATCACGCTTTTGTGAAGGAGTGCACTGAGATGCTACTTGAGGGATACCGACTTGGGCTGCCGCCATCTCGACAGCCTGCTTCTGATCACCCGAGACGAGATGAATGGTGAGTTTGCGCCGGCTCAGTTGAGAAATGACGCGTGAAGCTTCTTCACGTAGCCTTGTGCGAAGACCATACACAGCAATGGGTTCGTCGTCGCGTGTGACCACCAGAAGTGTCATGCCACCACCCTGCAAACGGCTCACCTCGTCGCGAGAAGCCGTCCTAGTCCATTTGGGACTGCCTGCACGAACGGTCGCTTTCTCGATTTTCGCCTCGATTCCGCCACCCGGAATGACGTGGACCTTCTCAAGGATGGCGCCACTTGTATTGTACTGAGCCAGGTATTTGGTCACAGCAAGAGAAACTGGGTGTTTATTCCCAGCAACCAAAGCCTTCGAAATTGAAATGGCCTCATCCTTTTTGATGAGATATTCCTGCTCCACGACGTCGAGAATCTCTTCGGTAATCGTCCCAGTCTTGTCGAAAACAACGTCCGTGATCTTACGTGCGCGCTCTGTGCATTCCGCTGATTTGATGATGACACCGTTGCGAGCGGCGATTCCTCCAGCGATTACCAGCACCATCGGTACTGCCAGACCAAGCGCACATGGGCACGACACGGCCAGGGTTGCGACAGCGTACGTGATGGCGTTTGCGATGGAATGACCGGTCCTGTAACGGCGCACTTTGAAGCCGATTATGAGCCAGACAAGCACAACGGCGATGGCGATGGAGGTGACAATCGGGACAAACCAGCTCGCCACCTTGTCGGCATAATCCTGGAGCCTGGGCTTCGAGTTTTGAGCCTCCTCGACAAGCTTGGCAATGTCGGTGACAGTATTCTTGCCTGGAAGCCTAGTCAGTTTGGCGACCAGGGTGCCGGTCCCGTTGACGGTTCCAGCAATGACAGAATCCCCTTCTTTTTTCAACACCAGAACACTTTCTCCAGTGAGCATGGACTCGTCAACTTCGCTAGAACCCCTGATCACGATACCGTCGGTGGCGATGGCAGAGTGAGGGCCAACCTTGAGCAGATCGCCGTACTGCAAAAGCCGAGCATCGATCTCTTTGTCGATTCCGCTTTCAACAATGGTGGCTGTCATTGATTGAAGGGAGCGAAGAGATACGGCCTCTACAGCCCGCATGCGTGCAAAAGCAGCCACCAATCGACCAAGGATGACCAAGGTGATCAACAACGTACTTGTTTCGAAGAATTCTGTCGTTTCCAAAGGCTTGCCTGCCATGAAAAATCCAAAGGCCACAACAGAGTACACGTATGCAGCAGTGATGCTGACAACGACGAGCATGTCCATCTCGATAGTACAGCTGTGAATCAGTGCGCCAATTGCCGGCCGGTAGAAGTCTGGGACGGCTATGAGCTGAACGATGCTCGCCAGTATGATGGAAATAATGGAGCGAGTTCTTTCGTCGACCAGCTTATCACCCCAAGCCATAACAACAACGGGTATGGTAAACGTTGCCGAGAGGATTGTCTTGATCATTTGATCATGTAGTCTTTTGCGACCACTTGACATCGATGGGTCATCTTGCGGAGGTGCAAGCCCAGCGGAACGACCGTGGAATGTGTCAAGCAGCTCCCTCGCCCCAATCATGGTGGGATCGTACATCACGCGAACTGTCGTCTTGTTCAAAATAGTCGTTCCCGTGACACCAGGAGTTGCGACATCTGCGAGAGCCTTGGCAGATTCCCCCGAGGCCAGGACATCAAGCACTTGGTCGTCGTTAGCCATACGATGGCAGCGAAAATTTGTTGCCTTCTCGGCCGTATGAATTACTTCGTCTGCGCTATTGACCAATGTGTCGACGCTGTATTCGGCGTGACCCATGACAAAGTTGACCCGCACAGAAAAAACGCCGGCGATGGCTTTGAGCGTTCGCTCCATCTTGCTGCCACATCCTGAGCAAGTCATACCATCGACCGCCACCGCGACATGCTCTTGGCAGGCCGCGTTTTCGATATCCCAACTGGCTGAATGTGGCCTGCAGTCCTTCTTCTCAATGATGACGTGCTCGACTTCGTGACCGCTGTGGCAATCCTCCTTGTCAGATTTGCCGCACATGTCGCCCCCCCGACGCGCCGTTTGGCCACGACGCCTAATCTCGTGGTGATGGTGAGGGCCGTCGTGCTTGTGGTTGTTTCGCCCGCTGGTACACGTGCCAGTACTGTTGATAGTCTGGGCTCTGACGGCGGCGATGCGACCTTTCTTGGGCTGGCCAGCGCAGCAAGTGGTGTTGCAACCTCTCTCGAGAATATTAAGGCATATGCAGCGAGCTGATTCGAGGTAGGCGCTATATTGGTCGAACGCTTTGGCAAGATGAATGCTACAGGCAGGGCACGGATGGTCACCATTAACATCGTGCTGGTGGTCATGATTAGTAGAGCCTGGAGGGGAGTTATTAACGTGTTAGCATGATGCACCCATCGATGACGAAGGTCTGGTGTGACCACAGGTCATCCAGGGGGTGTTCAGTGGTGGGCTGACTGGAATGTACAAACCGTTTTGGCCGGTCTCACAAGTCTTTTCGCACTCCAACGCGGCGGCAGCGACGATGCATTTCTCTATGTGGCAGTGTCAGACTTGATGTCCGGACGGGTTCCTGCATTGGCTAGATCCGGTAATCGGATGTACTCACCGGAGCAGTGTTCATCATCACTGGAGCAGCAGGCAAGCGTTGCAGAGTCGCTGTATGTTTCATCGCAGCAGGAGTCTTCGTCACAGCACTCCCCTTCCTTAACCTCGTGATGCGCAATGTCGCCATGCTGACTGGAGTCCGATGCGGGGAAAACTGCGGCGCGGCTCTCACCACCGGAGCAACAATCCGCGCCCATGTTTGTGCGTGGGAAATACGAGTGATTACGGCGTGGAAAGATGAATGGAACAGAGCAACGACGGCTTGTTTGCGCAGTCAACAGCCGGGATGGGGATACAACGGTCCAAGGAGGAAAGAGCCAGGGTGAGAAGTTGTGTGCATAAACAGGAAACGCCCGCGGTGATGAATACACAATCATCTGGATGTCACTTGACCTACGCCGAGACGAGAAACAAACTACGAAGCACTCTATGCGAAAATGCATTTCCTGAACCGGGAAAAAATAACGAGGTTCCGAATAAGTATGGCTACGCACACAGAAAACCTACTGGTCGTCACGCAACGCATAATCCTGGCACAAATTACGGGACTCGGCTTCATCGAAGTACATACACTTTGCAATAAAATTTGCACTTTGCGAAGCAAACATGCGGCCGCAATGTCCCGTCGGCCTGTTGGAAGGATTCGGAAATCGGCCATGGGGTCCGGCAACCCTCCAAGATTTGTTGGCGTACACGAGCCATCAGGGTATTTCGAACACATGCGCCTTGGCCCAAGTGGCGCCCCATCCAGCATGACGACAACTCACTGCACGGCTTCATAAATTTCTCTTCTTCAGTGACCTCCTACCCGTTTGGTGTGGTGCAGCGACAGCCATTGGTGCGTTACTGGCATTTGGGCTCCATTTGAGTTTGCTGCATGCTTTCCGTGCTTTCCGTCCCGTCTCTGTCCCCAGTGACTCCCCACAACGCGATCCGTTCGGCTGCTCATTTATGAGTTTGGCTCGATCTCAAAGCTCCGGCGGCAACATTTCACTGCGCTACGTACCAACGAAGAGACAGGTTGAAACAAAACCCTGCCATTTCCAGTCGACGTGTCACTCGGCGCGCCTTGGGCAGAGGCGGCCTCGCTCGCCCCAGACTTGCGAAGACCCAGCATTCCAAGAAAGACACCAAACATGTTTCTTCCAACCGTGGCTTAAGACACTCGGCTCATGCCGCCGCCGAATTGCATTCTCTGCCAGATTTTGCAAATTTAGTGCGGTAATAAGTCTCGCAACGGTAAATCAAAAATCCTGCGATTTCAGCCCTCCATTTCAACATCAATCAAATGAGACAAGAAATCGAAATGACAAGAATCAGAACTCGCAAGATTGTATGTATGTAAGCACTTTGGTTCCACCGCATTCGAAGACGGAATCTAGAGCACTGCTCGTGAAATTTTTTTCAAAGTTTTGTCATCTAACCACATGGTTCGTATCTTCAACATGTTCATCCCACCAACACCACAGGCTCCCCGTTGTTCACGTCCACGCAGAGCTTCCCACTGTCATCAGCCTTGTACGTCTTGCCATCAAAGCTGCCTCTCCACGAGCCACCGCCCTTTCTCGTCTCAATACAGTAGTTCCGCGACTCCCCACTGCCAATGTTGCTCGTCAGTGCAATGATGGCCCCATTCGCACGGCTCCACGCATACCCAGTCGCCTCAACCATCAAATGCGTGTGGTCATTATCGGGCAAACCCCCCGCTACCTTTCTCACCGCGGACACGGTCGACAAGAACTGGTAGACGTCGCTCTTGGTATTGAAGTTGCTTCGCCAGAGGTCCTCGCGGTTTTTCGGATCCGCATCGCCCGTATAGCCCTGCTCTGTTCCGTAATAAACGATAGGCACACCCCGGGCCAGCATCACATATGTCAGCGCGTTCTTCAGCAACGACACGTCGTTCTTCTGGCTCAAGAAGCGCGCGTTGTCATGGTTGTCTAGGAAGGTTCCCAGGGCGGCAGGGTCAGGAAACATGCTCCCCACCCTGTTGTGCATGTCAACCAGGTCCTGCGACGACCCCGTTTGCTGGAAAATCCTGTTGAGCGGGTAGTAGATGGGGTAGTTGAGCAGCGACATGGAGTTCGCATACCCGGAGACGTAGGCGGGATCTCCGTTGAAGACCTCTCCGATGCTGTACACGCCGGCTGCCGAGGTGAAGCCCGGCCAGAAGTCCTTTTCAACATGCCTGACGGTGTCGATGCGCAGGCCGTCGAACTTGTACTCGCTGACGAGCCACTTGATCCATGCTTGGTACACGGAGCGGATCTTGGGGTCCTCAGTGCGCACGTCCGGGAGATTATCAGCTACACGGCAGACCTCGACGCTGGTCTGGTTGCCGAAGTCGTCGATCTTGCATGCGGGATGATACGAACTCTCCTGGTTGAGAGGTTCGGGACGAATCTCGCCGATGGGGCTGGGCCCGACGTGGTTGGCTACGACGTCGACCATGACGTATATTTTCTGAAAAAAAAAAAAAAAAAAGGCAACGAGAGCCTAAGTCAGTACAAGTCAGTCAACTGAGTTTGCCAAGTTTTGCGCCTTGGCGAAACACTCGGTACCTTACCTTTTCATGCGCGGCGTCAACCAAGCTCTTCAAGTCCTCGGCAGATCCGTACTTGGCATTCACGGTGTAGAGATCCCGAGCCCAGTACCCGTGATATCCTCGATCGGCGTCTGTTTTCCAATCTGGTGATTAGGCGAAACGCGGAACAGGGAGACACGGCGCGCAATTCGCAGGCACTTACTCGCAACCACGGGCGTGATCCAAATGGCGTCAAAGCCCAGATTCTTAATATAGTCCAGCTTGCCCTGCAGGCCCCGGAACGTCCCACCGCAATAATTGCCCAGATCTTGGCACGCGCTGCCGCCGGCATCGTTGCTACTGCGCGCGATGCGGTCCGTCAACGCAAAGTATATGCTCCTTGACTTCCAGGAACCGGCGTCCGCGGCGCGGCATACCTGTGCGGCGAGCGCCACGGTTGTTGCTGCGGACAACTTCATGTCTATTTGGGCTAAGCTAGGTTGTGGACGAATGCGTCGTGTTTTGTGTCTTGCGTTTTTGTAGCGATGGAAGCCAACTCAATCTTTATATTGGCAGGTTACTTTGCTGCGGGTGTTGCAAGGCATATAAGAGATCATGAACGCACAAACTAGTCGCCAGTTGGGTGCGCCTCTTTTTTTTTTTTTTTTTTTTTTCGGGCAACACCTAATACATGTAAGCTTGGGAGGATGAGTGGCGTTTTCGGGTTGCTGGAATCTGTTGTTGTGACGGGCGTGTGTGGAGGGAGTCGCACGACTGACTGAGCTCAGGTAATCATGTGTGGAAGGATGCAGGCGATGTCAAAGTGCGATTAGAAGAGGAGATGAAGATTATTGCTCTCTAGGAATCCTAGAATCTAACGGCGAAAAAGGAAGCTATACGTAAGCTTCAAAGCTTGCAACAGAGACCTAAGTAACAGAAGGTCTATTAGACAAGTGAATTTACGTCTGCAAACAAAGCCAATAATAAAACGCAGTAGAGAAATTTACATTAATAAACAAGGAGTAAATAATAAGAGTACTGCCTTAGATTTAAGGCTATAATATAAGGTCCATTTTCAATTGTATAACTTTTATAACGATTTTATTATAATGAACTCCTAGTATAACTTTAACTAGCTTTAACCTGTTTTCCCTCAATATTTACGTAAGAGTTCACTTTTAATTGTATTACTAGTATAACAGTTTTATTATAATAGTATCCTAATATATCGTTAGCTTAGTTTAACCTGTTTTTCCACAAGATTTACGTCAGGGTCCACTTTTATTTGTATTACTAGTATAATAGCTTTATTGATTTTTATATTTTTTTTGCGTCATTGGTTGTGGCTAATGCATCTAATTTACAAGAAGACAATTATTGCTCGCAAGTATAATAGCTTTATTATGAAAAGATTCTTGGGGTTATTTCTTTATAAATAAGCTCCCTTTCCTTTCTGTTAGAACAAGCATAGTATCATTCGCCCGTACGGCCTAAATTATAGGCCTGTTACGCAGACCCCTATGACCGCGATTCGGACCGCGTAATAGGCAGCGCTATGAGTAGCATAGTCTCTTATTGCATGCGCCCTTTTTAGCCCCTCTCTTATGAATCCCTCTCTAGCTATAATAGCCTTTTCTTTCCTTCTTCCCTTTTCTTAGATAGACCTAATTAAATAGTTAATGTATAGTGTATTTATAATCCTAGTCTTATCCTTATATATAGGAGTCCCTTATATTCCTAATATCAATTAGTAGTTATTCTCATCAGGTAGTAATATGTCAGCGTCAGAACATAGATAGTGTGCTAGGCAAGCCATTAGACCAAAAGATCCACCAATGCTAGCTATCGCTGCATTGCACCATAGTTGATTGATTATTAATTAGGCTGCGCACGCGTACGCGCGCACCTAACAGTCAGGAGCATAGAGGCAGAAAGGGCAGAGAGGGACAGAGGAACTTCAGATCTCTTAGGGAACTCGGAGCTATTACCTAGTTTTAAGCTAGCTGTATAAGAGTAAGATAAGGTATATAGCAAAGACTACCTATATAAAGTAAGAGGATACATTTGCAAACAAAGCTTACATACAATAAAGCGCGATGCGAGAATCTGCATTGATAAAAACAAAGAGTGGATAATAAGAGTGATGCCTTGAATTCGAGGCAACGATGTGAGGCTGCGATATCCTCAACAATCAGCATCAGGATCAGCCTCAGCTCTGCCTTTTTTTTTTTTTTTCCCAAGGAAGCCGCCACCCCAGGTCCTTGTCCTACGAAGTTGTCTTGGGCTTACTTTCTCTAGTCAACTAGGTCCAAGGAACTAGAATTTGTCGTGTTTCCGCCCGGTCCATGGTAGCACGCCAACGTTTATCGGGTGGATGATCCAAATGTTGATTGCGGCTGAGGCTGCGGTCATGGACTTCCTCTATAGAAGTCAGTGGGCAGGGGAGAGAAGGTGGCGATGCGATACTCGACATGATTCGACTCACGCAGACCAGTTCCCTCTCCACGGGTGCAAAGATGTTCTCGACCGCAGTTGGTTTCGATCGCCTCTGGAACCATGCAGGAAGCCTGTCTGGCGCCCGAGGTTATCATGGCGTGTGGCGCGCCGACATTTGTGTTACGATTGCATCAGAGCTGGCATGCTCTTCCATGCCTTGTGCAACACATGCTGGATGGAATAGCCATGTTTCCACGCCACAGCACAAGGAAGATGACGAGCTTCGGTTCAACTTGTTTGAGAAGGGCAACCAACTGCCTCCGGCCGTGTTTTTCAAGAACGCGAGGCCGGCCATTTACCGGACCGGTACCAAGCAGCCGTTGTATGATGGCATACTCAAGTACGGGATACAAGCAAAGCATGGTGATGGACATTGCCTCTTTGTATCGTGTGACATGGTCCTCGCAGTCGGCCCTCACCCTCACCTCGATTGCAAATCGCTTCATCCGTACATGGAAAAGAAGGAAAAGAAGGAAAAGCAAGCATCCATTACGTTGTTGAGAAGAGGGGCAGCCAGCTGGGGCCACTCAATTGTCCGAGAGGCCTTATTGCCCTATCGCGGCCGTATAACGGAAACATGTCCCGATATGCCTTTGACGACAAGTGGTTATTGCTAGGTGCATGACCCACTATACTTACTATGTATATGTATACTATAGTCTATAGGAGGTCACTTGGTCATCTGGTCTTGGTGAGTCGCCAACAAAGAGAAAAAATGGATTTGACCTTGCGCAGATGCGGCCTAGGACCGGCCTAGAACCTGAACCAAGGAAAACAGCAGCTTGGCAGATTGCCTACGACTTGGCCCATGGAGACGGACTAGACCGTTCTTCGGGGCGCCGACAGGATTTTCGATGGCCCGAATCCCTGTCCGTGAAGTCGATAGCTCCCATGAAAGGTCAAAGCGGGATGCGGAATGCGGAATGCGTCCACGGTCAAGGTCGTTGCTGCGGGCACGTTCCCCGTTGACGACTTTTGTCCAAAACGATACATATATTATGTATACTCTGGACGAGCTTTGTTCGAGTGGAATTGCTCGCAGGTTGGACAAAAAACGTGCGCTCGTTCATCCATCACACCACCACTC
Organism: Epichloe coenophiala; assembly: GCA_018801565.1. NCBI lineage: Eukaryota > Fungi > Ascomycota > Sordariomycetes > Hypocreales > Clavicipitaceae > Epichloe > Epichloe coenophiala. Next base: position 814,409 of record JAFEMN010000029.1, on the reverse strand, counting down.
GTTTTCCATCCATCCATCCATCCATCCATCCATCCATCCCTCAAACATGAAGTTCGTCCTCTTGGCCACGACGGCTCTGGCCGCCGCCACGTTCCCCACGACTCACGCGCTCGTCGAGCGTCAGGGTCCTGTTCTGCAGGCCGATGTCCTCGCCATTGTCTCCAAGGTGGACGCTCTGCAGAAGGCCGTCAGCAGCTTCCAAGGAGCTCAGCAGGCCGACGGTCTCGTCGCCTCGTCCCAGGCCGTGGTCAGCTCCATCACCAAGGCCACGACCGATGCCAAGAGCTCGCCACCCCTCACGGAAGGCGAGGCTCTGGACCTGACTGGTCCCATCGGGGACTTGATCAACAAGGTCAACGCGACCGTCGAGTCTCTGATGTCCAAGAAGCAAGTCCTCGCCGCCTCTGGCCGGGGCTGCGAGGTCCTGCCCCAGCTCCAGGCTCAGGAGGCCGGCACCAATGCCTTTCTCGCTGCCCTGACGCCCAAGCTTCCCAAAACCCTCCAGGACCTTGCTCCGCAGCTGTCCGCCCCCATCATCGCCTCTCTCGCCAAGGGCATGGCCGCCTTCAAGGATGTGCCATGCGCGTCTGCCACAACCTCGACGACCCAGGCTGCCACTGCCACTTCCGCTTCCGCTTCCGCTTCCGCGACCACCGTGGAGACGACGACTGTTGCCGTGACCACGACGACTACTGCTGCTGAATCCACTGCCACTGGGACTGCCACTGGAACCACCTCGACCGGTACTACTGCCACCGGTACTACCACCGGTACTGCCACTGGTACTGCCACTGGTACTGCTCCCGGAACTGCCACTGGTACTGCTCCCGGTACTGCTACTGGTACTGCTCCCGGAACTGCCACTGGTACTGCTCCCGGTACTGCTCCCGGAACTGTTACCAGCGTTGCCACTGCCACCGAGACCCAGTCCTGCCCTCCCCCCGAGACCGTTACCGAGACCAAGACGGAGCCCTGCGACACCGAGACTGCTGGTCCTACTGGCGGCCACGGCACCAAGACCACGGATGGCTCTGGCTCTCAGCCTACCGGCGTTAACGGAGGCAACCCCGGCTCTCAGCCTACTGGTGGTAACGGAGGCAACCCCGGCTCTCAGCCTACTGGTGGTAACGGAGGCAACCCCGGCTCTGAGCCTACCGGTGGCAATGGCGAGAATCCCGGCTCTCAGCCTACCGGCGACAACAGAGGCAACCCCGGGTCCGGAGGCTCCGGTCCCGAGCCCACCACTCTCATGCCGGTGCCAACAGGAGACAACGGCGGCAGCACCAGCCCTGCCGGCTCTTCTCCCACCTCGCCCGTTGTCGTTGTCGGCGCCGCTCGAGGCCAGGTCTGCTTTTTCAGCGTGACCTTTGCCGCCATCGTCGGTGTCATTGGCGCTATTGCCTTGTAAAATAAATAAATAAAGAATCAAACCTTGCCAAGAGGATGATGGAATTGGGGGGGGGGAGGAGGAGGAGATGTACCATGTTGTTGCCCTTGCTACACCAAGCTTCATCGCTTCCCGCAGAGAGTACATTACACACCATCTAGGGCCGCCTGTGGCATTCACTGTATCTAGTTTCATTAATACTTACGCGTACGCTGTCACGACAGCTACGGATAATTCAAGTTTTCATATCACTCGGAAAGAGTCTGCCCCGTGCCGAATCGGATGGTGCACCGAGTACCCCATCCGCGTGAAAAGGAGAGAGAGAACGCGGTGCCATCCATGTTGTTTTGTCATTCATTGGGGGTAAAACGGGGTTGTTGTTCGGACCGGCCGCCCTGAAGTCGTCAAGTTCGGCCAAGAAACGCGGGGAAACCGCCACCAAGGCCGGCACGGAAGAAGCAAGCCCGCTCCAAGCCACCCCCTCATTTGCGATGGATCCTTTTTTTTTTTAACATACATAGCTCAGGAAAGGGCCCCGGCAAGGGGGGCCGCACGGGACTTGTCGAGAATTCCAGGCTAACAGAACTAGTGGCAGCCTCTTGGGGCTTGCCCCAGATTCTGGCGCCTCTCCGGGGTCTGGAAGTGGAAGTTTTCTCGCAAACGGCGTTGGGGGGGGGAAGGGGGTCCGTGAGGCTCATACGTACTTTTTTTTCCGTGAAGAACGCCCCGTTTGAGTTACATCGGGGTTGCGGGACGACTCCAGATTTTTTATTCCTCGCAAGTTTGGTCGGAAAGTAGAAAGGCGCCAATAATGCTCTTCTTGGTCGTTGGCTGAGGATTCCCTGCCCCTCGGCATCAGGTATATTGGGGGGGGGGAAAGACCATGTTGCTTCTCGTCAGCGCTTGTTCAGCCCCCATCGTGTATTGTACATAGCTGGGCTGGGCTGAGAAGGGCCATCTTGTCTGCCGTGTCAAGGGGACCGTGAGGGGGAAAAAAAAAAAAAAACCCCTCTTTGAAACTTATGGGGTTCGTTTCCCGTGTTATTCCATGTGGCGTAGCCCGCGATGTGGGAAACCAACCCCCCGATGGTACCTTGTTTGCGAACTTGTAGTATCTCCTTCGTTTCTTATTTTGGCCGTTGCCAGATCGCCGAGGCTTCATGTGTCTCGGCCAACGAAAGCTAGCTAGCTAGCTGGCGAGCTAGTCAAGCTGGGTTCTGTCTCATCTGTTTGCCCTGAGATTAAAAAAAAAAAAAAAAAAAGCCGAGACAACGATCTGCGACGGAAAACCTATAAAAAGACGGCCGGCAGCCCACCAATTTTTTTTTTTTTGAATTCAGGATCGTCAAACTCAATCTCAACCTCAACAAAGGCTTTCCTTCTTCGACTCCCACCTCACCCAGAAAAAAAAAGTCTCGTTTTGCAAACAAAATGCTCTCCGTCAGGAACCTCATCTTCCTCGCCGTCGCCGTCACCGGCTCCTTCATCAAGCGCGACGCCGGCCAGATCCAGTCGGATCTCCAGCTCATCAACACAGACACCCAGGCCGTCACGGGCGCCGTCAACAACTACAACGGCGGCGGCGTCACCAACGCCCTGCCCATCGTCAGAGCCCAGTCGAAGCTGTCCAGGGACATCAAGTCTGCCACCGACCACGCCAAGGCCGCGGGCGGCCTCAGCGAGGCCGACTCCTCGGCCATCATCGGCTACATCAAGGACACCCTGCAGCCCAGCATCCAGGGCTCCCTCTCGGCCCTCAAGACCAAGAAGGGCAACTTTGATGCCGACGGCCTGACCTCCACCGTCAAGTCTAGCCTGGAGTCCCTCAAGAGCGACACGGACAACCTCAGCGCTGCTCTCATCGCCGGCACTCCCCCCAGCAAGGTCTCTGACGCCAAGGGTGTGAGCGATGCCATTGACGCCAGCTTCAACGATGCCATTACCTACTTTTCTTGAATTTGAAAATCCTCCCCGTATTCATGTGTATTGCAACTTTTTTTTTTTTGCTCCAGAGAAAATCAATCTCGAGTCACACTGGCGGGCTGCTGGGCTGGAGATGTGTTCACCGGTGACCACACACGGCAACACACACAAGTCTAGTTAGTGGAATAAAATAAAACAGTTGCAAATATCAAAAGGACTGGAATGCAATGACACTCATTTTCGTCACACCCCTCCCTGCCTCCCTCCCTACTACCTCCCACTGTACGAGGCGAAATGTGCGTGCGTCCACCCCCTGCTATTATTGGTCAATTAGCACTTTCCTGTTCCGGGCCATGCGCCCGTCCATGTGACGCGAAACCACGGGCTGCCAAGGAGGTCAGGTTCTCGCTTGTGCAACTTTGGGTTTGGCATAGCATAATAGGGGATCGAGGGGACCCTGGTATCAGACGGCGTGCAACGTCCTTGACAACTTCCTGCTTAGACGGCGGCCCGGGGTGCAGGGATCCTTCCTTCCTGGCGGACAAGGACAAGTCAAATGGAGTAATAGATGTAGACACGGGCGAGAGAGAGAGAATCCGTTTAGCTGAAAAGCGACTGTAACACGTCGTTTTTGATATCGTGGACAAGTTTTTGTGGCGGATGAGCATGACAAGGCAACATCATGGCCATTATGGCGTCAATAAATTAATGCAAGCAAGTTCTTGTAGCCACTGGCCAGCCCTACGTGAGCGAGGGCCACAAAGGGCCGCAAAAAAAGTATGTACAATACCCAATGAACTCGGACGCGTCACTGCGTAATCTGGGAATCGAACCCAGGGCTCCCCGACGCTACCCGGATGGCAACGGAGAATTTTACCACTAAACCAATTACGCTGGAAAATTTCCTGAATGTTGAGTAACCACCTCCCTTTCCTGTCATATGAAGCCATCAATCGGAATGTGTAGAAAGAATGTTTGCACCTGTCTCGTAATTCAAGGCATCATCATCATCATCATCATCATCATCAATCTACACCCACTGTAGCGCCAAAGTCGCCCACGGCCAACACTGGCACTTGACGTGAACCGTGTGGCTCCAGAGTTCAGAGCGTCGCCAGACGGGAGTCGTCGTGCGGGGGGGGGGAAGGGGAGGAGGAGGAGGGGGAGGGGGGAGGATTTGTGGCACATTCCACGCAGGCAATGACGAAGGGTCAGCTCACGACAAAGCAACCCTCACCCGGACATCTTCGTACCATTTAAAAATTCAAGAACCCTCTCACAACCCCGGCTCGTCAGGGCCCGAGCGTTCGCGAACTCTTCGCCCTTGAAGCGAACCGCCCAATATTACCAGCATGGCGCCGGACGAGGAAGACGTCGTCGTCGTCGTCGTCGTCGGTGCAACGGACCAGAAGCGGGCAGGTGGCAGCCATCCGGTAATAGGCTAATAGGCCAACAAAATGTCATCAACAGTGTCACAGTCGGGCGCTGCTGCTGCCCCCTCATCAGCAACATCGAACCCAACCACAGCGTCAGCAAATGCCACTGCGGACGGCGCTCCCACTATTGTTCTGGACCGGGCCAACGGCCACGGCCACGGGGGGGCTGGCTCGTCGGGCGCGATCCCGATCGTCGATTCACCGTTCACCTTCCCGGCAGACCGTCTCGCTCCTTCGTACGAGGCCGGTGCCCGTGCCCGTGCCCCTTCCGAGCAGAAAAAGCCCATCGCCATCCCGCAGGTCGCCCCGGGCCCGGCGGCGGCAGCAGCGGCAGCACCCTTCATATCCGCCTATCCTCCGTCCCTGCTCGCCCACGGCATCACCGAGCAGGCATGGCGCTCTTTCCTCGAGACCGTCTCTGCCTTCCTCACCGCCAAGGTATCAGATCGGGCCGTCGCGCACGCGGGCCGACGTGGCCAAGAGCCTCGGGGAAGCCCCACGTCAACTACGGCAAGGGTCTCGCCAACCACGCGAAAGCCGTCGGCAGGCAGATTGCCCGGGACGCGAAGCGCCTCAATCTCCTCAGCGTCGTCGCCAATATATGCCATCGAGGGAGAGGGAGCCGTCTCCATCCCCGTGCACGCCGCCCTGGGGGCCGTCCACACCATCTCCGCGATCCCCGTCGACGGCGCTCGCGGCCGTTTCCAGGACGCCCCAAGACCCCGCTGCAGCGCGCGGCGACGTACTCGGCCGTCGCGAGCAGGGACTGGCTCAACGCGAGGGGTCTTCACGCGGTGCTGCTGGACACGAGACAGCTTGCCGAGGTGGTTCGCGTGCCGGCAGATACGCTCCTGGACATTGCTGCCGACGGCGGCAAAAGCGGCGGTGCTGCCGGGACCATGGGCGCCTTGGAAGGACACCTCGAGAAGCTGAGCTGAGGGTTTCTGAAGACAAGGCCGTGGTTTTGAGCGCGCAGAGTTTGTGGCTAGTGTTGGTTCCAGTGGTGGGCGGAGATTGACGGGTCGAAATGAATGAATGTGCTTTTGCGGACGCATAATGCATATATTCCCTTGGCCCTGATTGCTGAACCTTCTACATGCAGGCCTCGCCCGTTCCTCGTGGACGTAATAAATCTAGTGGACTCGACTCATCGCAGGTAAGCAGTACCGCCGGCATCTAGAGCTACACATTAGCATGTTCTGACTCAAACAACTAGGCAGTCAGTTATCGCAGAGACACACCACTGAGGAAGATGCGATAGCCAGGATCAATCAATAGCCAGTATCAATCATGCACGTTTTTTTCTTCCTGATTCGCGCAATCAAAGCTCCTCAAGTCTAGCATATCTTGTAAAATAGGTTGCCCCGAGTCTCTTGAGAATCCAGCCTGGTTCTCTCTACATCACGCATCACGCATCACGCTTCGTCACCAACGGCCTCGGCATCGCAACAACAACCTGGGATACCGCCTGCTCCATTAGTGGCATATGTCAAATCAAGAGAGCCCCCCATGTCATCGTATACGACCAGTTCCGTGACATCACTCTGTTTCTTCGAAAAAAGGCTGACCCATGTTCCCGCTCCTTTTTTGATCCGTGCTCTCCCTTGTAGTTTCGCTCTGCATCTCCGTGCCCTCCTGCGCACCATCTCCCGTTTGTGTGACTGGCGTGCCATCTTCGTTCTCCATCATGGCTGCTAATCGTGCTGCCCTTCCCTCTTTCTTTCGGGGAACCGGAGCTATCGACAAGTTAGTTCTCTCGGTTGATCATTCGCGACGGCCAAGCCAAGTAGACAACAAACCTCGCCCATTCTCCTGAACATAGAACCGTCTCAACAGTCCCACGGCTTCATCTCGCCCCCAGCCCCCCTCAATCTCGTAACCTGCCTCAACGTTCCCTCCATCGCCTCCTCCGGGTGGATAGGACGTCCCCAACGTCCCACTACCATCCGGAAGCTGCGACGGACGAGGCGTAGGGTGCGCACTGGCTGTTGGGCCATCCTCGCGCACGGGCAGTGAATTGGCATGAATGCTAAAGACACCCCCAGTGCCGCCAAACTTATCATTGACCGCGCCAAAATACACCTTCTTGATGCCAAGCTGCCGCAAAAGAGATGCGCACATGACACAAGGTTCAACCGTGACATACAGAATGCATTCTCTGATGATTTCCCGATTGACCCTGGCATCAGGATGGAATTTTTGGCCATAAGGATAAAGATGGCCCATCCTCCCATCTTCGTTGCCCTCGTCCAGTGGCCTCGAGTCGACCGACGCCGTGTCAGATGCGTCATCGGCAACTCGTGGAGGCTGCTTCGGCTTGAGCGAGGTGGTTCGGGGTCCGTCCTTGGGCGGATACGACAAGAGGGCCGACACGGCCATGAACTCAGCATGTCTTGTCCCGTTTCGAGTCACATTGGTAGCGTTCATTCCCTTGGCGATGATGGTGCCGTTGTGCACGAGGACGCAACCCACCGGTGTCTCATTTGTTCGCAGGGCGAGACGAGCCTGGCAGTGGCAGAAAAGTCAGAACAAGTAAATAAAGCCGTCACCGAGATGAGCTATCCAAGTGCGGTGTGTGGAAAACAAGAACAAGGAAACATGCATACCATATCAAGTGCCTCGCCAATAAATCGCATATGATGTGCCCGTTCTGCCAAAACTGCTGGATCCTCCTCAATCGTCTCCTCGGGAATCAACGGCTCCGTTTCCGGCAGTGCATCCTGGCTGCCGAGATTCAACTTTTTCAGAGACAGCGTCAAGTCCTTGTCTTCAGATCCATGACCCTCCGGAGGCCGGTTCTCCTTGTCCGCATGGACGGCAGAGTAGTGATCGACCGCCGCAGTCATGACGGGCGTCGTTTTCGAATCTTTCGAGGCCAGTTTTTCTGAAGGCGATGCGTTTGCAATGGCATTTGTTGACGGTGGAGCCAACGGCCTCGTTGGACCGTCCAGCTGGCTGTCAGCTGGCGACGACCGGCGGAACAGTCTGCGGATGGCATTTTTGGCAGGTGCCAGCAGCCCAAGATACTGGAGCAGCGTCATCCCGAGCGGTGAATTTGTCGACTCTGTCTCTTCCGAGTTGGTGAAGGGCGCATTGGCTAGCTACCCACTCGCCTGAGAAGGTAGTTGATTGCCTGAAGACTGCTCCAGCACGCGCCCTTCAACAGCGAAAGATTGTGGGATCTCAAGTATCTTGAGACTTTCGGGGAAGCAGCTAGATGAGAAGTGGCGCACAACTGTCAGGGTTGACTGACAGCGTCCAGTGTGACGCGATAAAAGTCATGCAGTGGCACGGCCTCTCACTCTTTGCCACACCCGAAGGTAGATCTCTCCTGAATCCAAGTGCAGAACCCGTGGAACATCGAGCGATGGAACGATAATTGTTATCGGATTTCCAATATCCGTCCCTGAGACACTGTCCTTTGGAGAGCAAATTTGAGTCAAATTGATCAGAGGCATAGGTGATTATTGTAAATGAAAAGCAAGATGATCAGGTGAGAAATTACGATAGCAAAGTTGATACTATGAATGTCATGAGAGAATCATCTTATTCGTTTGTGTCATCGTATGAGGTTGCAGATATGAGGATTGTCAAAAACCGTTCTGTCCATACCGAGAAAATGCATGAATTGAGCGTCACATGACAGCGACCCACCCACTCACTCACACAACAACCCGAGCACTTGGATGGCCCGTCTGCTCGGCTCATCTGCTCTGCTCATCTGCTCTGCTCATCTGCTCTGCTCATCTGCTCTGCTCATATTTTGACTACAAGTCAGGGAAAAAGTCGGTGGGGCGCTTGGCAGCTGAGTACAAGATAAACCCGCCCGCCTGTCACGTTTTTATGTTGGTCTAGTTATATCATGGATTTCTAGCTCAACAAGCACTTGTGATGGGTGCCGCGTCTAATAAGCGTCACCAAAATGCAACCCCGCAGAGCAATTTGGGTATCATGCTTGGCCCAAGTTCGCCATTTAATCAATGTTTCGCTGTCTCGAAAATCCGTACTTGATCCATCATCCGCCAGATTCCAAGTCATCTATCATCCAGCATGAACTGACAGGCTATACAGCGCACATGGAACACACGGGAGTGGGCCGAGCTCGCAGCCCAAGTGCTGATCGTCGCGACATTATCCGATGGAATTCGTCCAACGGCTGCAGCTGCTTCATGTTTGCGAATCGAGCCCTGGTCTCGAAGCTGGTGTTTGCGGCCGCAATGGTAGCAACCAACACATACAGTGCCAGACTAGACAGGGCGCTAAAAGAGTTTGCGAGTTGAATTGCCGTCCGGAAAGAGGCGAGATCCGCGTTTGATGATGCCGAAGTGATCGGCGATGTTTCAGTGTCCGACGACGTGACAGGTGAATTCGCCGCGACGTTGTATGTCACCAAAGGTTGAGCAACAATGCCCTGACTGATCGGCGTGCTTGTACCACATGTGCTGCCATCGCATGAACCATCATGTAGGTCAGCACCTGTGCCTGCGGTAGGTGAGCATAATGCAGACGGGACAGCGTCTCCGCCAATGTCGAGGCGACGGCTGGTGATGACTAGAACACCTTGAGATAGTGCGCTGGATGCAAGGGCATAGGTCGAGTCGGTAGATCTCGGTAGCCGCAATCGTTGGTCATTGCAGTCTTCCAGTGATGACGAGACTACGCCTTGAGTGCCATCTGCGATGCCATTTGTGGCTTCAGATGAACGATGACCGGTATCAATCAGGTGTGTGCGGTCTTGCGAGGGGCTTGAGGCGTCATCGACGAGCAGTTTAGTCGGGCGTTTGGTAGACGATTGCCGAGGAGCATCGGCATCGGCAGACTGAGACTTTGAAAGAGTTAGTCGACATGCGCATGCACATAGATCTGATTTTCGACATACGCTTGGTACATGAGATTCAGAGCGAACTGATTCCGGACTACCAACTGCATGACCCTGATCGGCAGGTGTTGTTGGCATGTCCTTTTCCACATTTAGTTGGCTAAGTGAGCATCGGATATTCGTAATGGCTAGGGTACATACGCTGTGTGTTCTGTAGGCCGCAACGGGTGCCGATTGATGGCCCAACTCAGCTGGTGGCGCCTTTTTTCCAGTTAGTCGGGGGACGACAGACAATTCTGCGTGATATTCCGCGGATGTACGTACACTTCTGTGCCTATCGGTTGAGACGGGTCCGAATTGGTCGTAATCTCCAACTGGTGGCACCTTTTTTGAAGTTAGTTTCCGTAGCAAGACATTTATGTCAGCAAGGCTACGTACACTGCCGATCGCGCTAGTCGTGGATGGTGTTCCGGCAATGACAGCTTGGTCGACGAGTACACCCGGAGATGCCTGTGTAAAGGTCAGCAGGAATGCAGGAGCAGATAGAACAAAACGAGGTGGACATACGCTAGGGCGAACATCAAGTGACACGGATGCTGCAGATGATTCAAAGCTGAGAGGCACCTTCCCAGAAGTTAGTTCCCATGAGATCATCGCAAAGTAAATTCGTATGCGTACGTTTGCTAGGCTCTGACCACCCGATGAAGCGTCTCCGTCCACAACGACAATGCCTGGTGGACAGCGAAGGGCTCCCTCGCCCACTGATTCCGACAGAGTTGTCGTATTCGGATTATAGTACGACTCATGTCCGGATTCGCCTAAAGTGCTCCTGGGAGTCAATTGAACGCTGTTGTGTACAGCGCTGCGGCCACTACCGCCAACGGAGTTGGCAGAGTGGAACTGGACTTCATCAATTGACAGGCCAGGATCGCTCCATTCAATTGCCTCCCCGCTGGTGGCGGCAGCGAGTGACGGTTGTGGGCATTCTGACAATGAGGATTCGTTCAAGTCGGGCAGGCTGCTGCTACTCAATGAGCTAATCGGTAACATCCGCTCATCCTCGGAGAAGCTGGACGACGGCGAGAACAAGTTGAAATCTGTGTAATCGCTCGAAGATCCAGAATGCTCCAGGAAGGGGAAATTGGGTGTCCTTGCTTGCAGCTCTGGGTCAACGAGCTCGGCACCAGCAGGCGCACCAGCGTCTTGTTGAGATGACGGCGTGACCGACTTCAGCGGTGATGCAGCAGAAGAGGAGGAGGAAGACGATTGAGAGGAATTGTAGTCGATGGTGTCGAGCAGAGAGTCGAAGTCGGGCGTGTCCGTGGGAGGGAACTGGATGAACTCGTCAAATGGGTCGTAGGGCAAAGCGGTAGGATCAAAGTCCTCCAGACCAGTGAATGAGAACGTGAGATCCTGGTCAAATGATGATGATCCAGGGAATACGATCTCCGGATTCGTGGTCGCGACTGGCAAGTGGCAAGGTGGAACTGACTCTGACGACACTGCCCTCGCCTTCTTGGTGGGCTTTGGTGTGCTTTGAGGTGCTACTTGAGCAGCACCACGCTTCTTGTGGCTAGGGTCGCACCGGATCTTCTTGCGTCGGCAGTTGTCGCAGGCCTTGATGACTCTCATGAGATGAGCATGATCGCGCTGCTCCTTGGTCTTGGATCCCCGTGAGGCAGTATCGGTCACATCCAATCCGTCCTTTGTGAGGATCTTCATGCCAGGAAGATGCGAAACATCGGTAGTTTGATGTCTCGAGGGCCGGCTATTAGTCTTGGACTCTCGTCGGCGTTGCAACAAGACGCGGGATGAAGAAGATATTGATGAGGCTGAAGTGGCACTCCAGTCCCAGGAAGATGTGATGGGAGCAAAAACGTTGAAGGGGGAACTGGCTGAGTCTATAGAAGGGCTGGCCGTTGAGGGAGAAGCGGTAGCAGAGGGTGCGGACACCGGGTAGAACTTGTAAGTCTGTCCCGTCATCTGAACGTGCTCGAAGAAGTCAAAAGTGATGGCAGCGCGCTTCTCGCCGGCAGAAGAAGGGCCAGGACTAAAGACGTTGATCATGTCGTCGAGCTCTTGCGATCCGAGGGCAGGGAAGAATTGCAACGGAGTGCCGAGCGTGGGCTGATACACGGAGAAGCCCTGAGGAAGAGAAGAGGGGGACTGATTTGTGGAAGCCATTTCTATATGAAAGCCGAGGATGGTCTTGTTGGGGAAGTAGTCCAGTTTGGAGGACTTGACGAAGAACCCTTTTAAATAGGCTCCGACTGTGGGAGTTGGCACGCTGGGTAATGAACTAGCTGGCAATCGAGGCAACGACCATTGAGTGTGCAAGTCCAAAGAGACTGTCAAGCGTCTACTTTTTCTCTTGAACCTACTTACTGAGTTTACAAAGACGATGAAATCCTGGAGAAGTGTCTCTGATTCTCACGAGAATCGATGGTATGAGACAAGTCAGATGCAACGTGCTACGCCAGCAGCGCACAATCTGACCACACTGTTGACTTTTTCGGGGGTCTAGAAAGTCCCAATCTCCTGACTGACAGTTCGAACGAAGAGAGAGAGGCGATTGGAAAAGAAAGTGAAAGCCGAAACTCGTAGAGGCGGCGTGTTGCCGAGTTTCGAGAGAGAAGGGTAGGCAGCCTTGGGGTCGAAGGCTCACAGAGGTTGTGGTTTTGCCTCTCTTCAATACCTTTTCCAACCGAATTTTCAGCTCTTCTGCGAGGCGACGACTAACGGAAGTGATTTTGAAAAGGCTTATAAGTTAGGGGCGGAAGAGGAAAAGCGAGAGATCGAGAGGGGAGGGAGTCACGAACGGTATTTCACTTTGAAGCATTTGTTCCATGGCACAGCACGTCAAGGGTGGAGGAAGCTGACTCTTTCGGCGTGCTCAATCAGGACTAGCGCAGGTCGGGCACTTGATCTATACGAGCCAATGAGCAGAGACTGACCCAGCCACGGCCTCGATTTGAAGATGCTTCATTGGAAGCAGCGGCCCGCTCTATGCACCCGCAATGGGCCTCCGGTGTGGAGTGTGTCTTCAATTGGTGGTCAATGGATTGCGACAAACTGGATGTGGCTCATCACCCTGTACTGTACATTTCGACCCGGATTCAGCTTTGGAAATCTCCCGGGCTCGATGCAGTGAAACATGTCCGAGGGTATATCGACTTTCCGCATGTTGCAAACACGTTATCACATCAGGAACCTTGTCTATTCTCAATTCGCCAGCTCTACGCACGTTGCCATCAGAATTATGTGCAAAGGGCGTGACGTGCAAACAATGTTTCATCGTAGCGAGAGGGATTAGAGCGTGAGGCTGCTCGACTTCTCCAATTCGCTACATGCTGAGTGCTTCAAGGTGTACGGGTGTTAAAACTATGTGTCATGTACGGATTAACGCTGGGTTTATCGTTATTCATTCTCACGTCCGCCTTGTTGAGACCGATCCTGCAAATCCATCTATGCAATCAGCCCAGGAACCTCAAGACCGCACGACATATGAGGTGAATGTCGCCCTGTGGGCTATACCCTTTCCCCCTTGGGTCGCATCATACCCAACAAGTCTTCAGCATGTCTACTCCAGGCGCCTCCATTCGCTGTACTAAATCCCGGCAAATTCGCATCACGCCTTGTCGGCTCAGACGGCTTGGGTTTTGGAAGTGGCCGCACGGGCTGTGGTGGTTCGAACGGCACGATATGCCGTGGCACCTGTCCGGCTGCGTCTGCCTTCCGAGCCGCTTTTCTACCACGTGTTGCAGGGTTGACGATTTTGGCTCTAGGAGCAAGTCCATCATTCTGCACAACCTGGATTGGGGTCGGCAGACTATCGGCATGTTGTTCTCGTGGCGAGAGTCTTGCTGTCGTTGCAAGATGCAATTCATCTGGTGCTAGTTCCGCAGCCATCTCATCGCCACGTTGCCCGCCTGAGATAGGCCGTTCCACCTCATCCACACTTTTTTCATCGGCTGCGCTACCATCACGTCTTCGAAGGCGGGGCTTCATCGTCAGGGAGATACCCGGTGGGCGATCGGGGGCAGTAGGTGGTCTACCGACGGTGCCAATACGGCTCGCACTCATCGCAAACGGAGCGGGCGCCATCGCGTCAATTCGAAAAAACGGTGCAAACCCGAAAATTTCTTTGCTTTTGACGCTCTTCCGTGCCAATCTCTTGATGCGCGGTCCTGTAGGCTCAGCGATTGGGTCTGTGTTGGTAACTACACATTCCTTTTTGGATTGCTTGCGCTTCGATTTTTTCCGCGGGGCACAATCTGATTCTTCTTCGCTTGAAGTTGCGGCTCTGTCGGCCTCTGATGCCTTTTTTGTTTTGTTGGAGAGCCTCCTATTTGGTGGAAGGCATGCAGACTCTTCCTCGCTTGAAAGCTTCGCCGGCGATGACGGTGACTCTATCCTCCTTCGGGTTCGGGTTTTTCTTTTGGGAGCCAAATCTTCAGATTCCCCTTCAGTCAAATCGTTGACGACTGACGCCTCAGACCTCTGCCTGAGTCTAAGCGTTCCGTTTCCATCCGAACCCGGCTGGTCTGATCGCTCTCCACCTACATGCTTGAATGGTGCCGAATCTCCTACCACGTCCTTAACCGTACTTGGCTTTTCCTCTTTCGATACGAGCTCTTCTGCTTTTTCTTTGCCAGAACTTTCGGTCGGTATGTCACCGGAATCCAGAAAGTGATTCTCAACGTCATCTATTACTAAGGAATCGAACGGTTTTTGGGGTGTCGAAGAGTCTTCTGCTGGCATGTTCTCGGTGGACTTTTTTCGTCGTCGTGAATCTCCCACAACTTCTTCGGGCTCAGATAGAGCATATATTCCTTCCTTGGAAGACTGTAGTCGATTGAACCCTGGGACTGATGCATCAAGCTCAGAGTCTGAGTCAATACTGATGGCTTCTTGTTGGTCGGGCGGACTCCGTTTTGAGTCGTCGCCTGAACAGTTTTTTCCACATTTGACTTGAGGCGCAGAAGTAGGCTCTAATGCAGCCTCGGATGTGACTTTGTCTGTGTTATCTCCTGCACATGTGTCGTCATTTCGATCCGGAGAAGGCGGTTGAGCTGCAGGGGCAAGTTCGACGTTTGTGCTTTGCTCACTCGGCGTTGGAATAGTCGATGGATGCGGAGGCTGTTGTCCTTGCCTTCTCTCTGATACCATCAAAAGCCCACGCCTCCGTCTAGACCTGATGCGCAGTTCAGTACGCCGTTCCTTTGGCTTTGGTGGTGCCGAGTCAGGGAGCTCCAGGAGCACAGTCTCCTCAGCTTTGGCTTTCTGTCGTTCTTGTTTTACATTCAGTAGGGGTCGTGGCGATTTCGGTATCGTCACGCTTTCGCTTCCGTCATCGAAGACCGGTGTCTGCTGTTTCGCCGGTAGGGTATGTTTCGTAGACGGTGGCCACTTCGCTTCTGCAAGTCCTCGCACGCGAGTTTTGTTCGTTGAGGTTCTGTCAACCCGCGACTTGCTCACATGGCATGCTTCCACAAGCTCGTTGACCATGACCCCTGCATTGCGGCGTCTGTCGCGTACTAGGGCAGGTCGACTTTCAGGTTGGAGCGGCGAACTATCTCCATCACGTCTGAGCCCAGATGACGACTGACCACAAGTTCCTTGAGATTTCCGCGACGGAGTACCGACAGCCGCGGACGCAGTCCCCTCCCCCTGCAGATTTTTCTCGGGCCTCGTGAATTCTGTGTTTCCAATGTGTCGCGACTTTTGTGACGGCGATTTCGCCCGCGCCCCTGCCTTCACCACCACAGCATCATCATTGCCATCATTATCATCACCAGCATCACTGGTCTCACCACCTGCCACCTCCTGGACACTCACCCACCTCTCCTTCAATGCCCTCGTCCTTGAACTTGACGCTCCACCAGCATACGTCGACAGACTCAGCGCCGCGCCAAACAAGCTCCGTGCGAAGCCGGCCTTACTCGGCGGCGAGGGACACGTCCTCCTCTTCTTTGCCGGCGGCGGTGCTTGCTCTTGAGCCCTCAAGCCATCTGCCTTGCGCGTCTCGTACGGCGATCGACTAGAAACGGCAGCTCGCCCCAAAGGCCCCGGGCTGGGAACAATGGAGCTCAACGGCCGGTGAGACAGCTGAAAATGCGTGCCGTCCTGTGCTGCCGGTACCGGCGGAGCTCGCGCCCTGCTCGGCGCAGGAGTCTTCGCAGCAGCCATGGCTCTCCTCTTCTCCACCTCCCTCGCTCTTTTGTCCAACACTTCCGTAAGATCTTGTTCTCGACATCCCACGCAATCTGCTACTTGGACTATCGCGGCGCCCCGGTCGAGTTCCAGCTCTTCATCTTCTTCCAAGTCGCCGCCCGCCTGCCAGTGGGCATCTCCGATGAAATTCCCGCGGTCGTCGTAGACCATGATTTTCTTGTTGAAGGTATGATACTTGAGCTTGCCATCCTGCCATCTTTTCTGTTTTCTTTTGAGATCGTGTGTGAAGAGGCAGTTGTAGTCCAGCACCGTCGCTGTCGTGGGTGGTGCTTCGCCCGACGACCCGGGCGTCGCGGACGTGTCGATCCTTTTCACGGCGTAGGACATGGCATCTACGTGTCTATGGCATGCCAATAGAGCATCACATTAGTTTTCCATCCGGCGTGTCGTATGAGACCGCGTGCCGGGGGATGTTTCGTCGCGGTGGCTTGCTGCATTTGTGTTCTCGGGGTGGGACGCGACCGGCTCGGCCGGCCCATTAACGCGAGACGCCAACTCACGTGCTCGCTTATCCAACAACGCTGTCACCGTGCGAGCAGGCCTCTCGTTCCTGGTTTCCTAATGACGTTCTGCCAATTATAAGCGTACGACCCAAGCAGAGCAACCAGAGCATCATGATCCAACTGATCACTCAAAGGCAAGTTCAAGCTGCCAACGCTATGATTGGATCGTCATCTCCTAAACCTGGTCAATGCCGTCATCGCAAGTAGCCGAATCGCAGGTTACATTCTGCTCCAAGCTATCCACAAAATCAAGGCAACCATGACATCTACCCTCACCCCTCCAACCAGAAAAAGCGAACCCCCCGCCCGAAAGACAGCAGTCAACACTGGACATTTCTCGGAGAAGAAGAGGGGGCGGGTTAGAAATTCACATTGATTTGCCATCGCAGCCCTCTCCAACGCTCACAGTCCACCACTCCTCCAAGTCCTCTAAACGCAAAAAGATCATCAACCAATGCTCTGCCACCAAAATCAAGAAGCCAGCTTCTTCACCCTCCCCTCCAAATCCTTCTCATCTAGCCCAAAACACTCATCCACCTTCTTCGCCCTCCTGAACATCAGAAACGCTGGCATCCCCGTTACATCGTATCTCTCAGCGAGCGCTCGATTCTTGTCCACATCCACCACTACGAACACGACGTTCCCGTACTGCCGAGCCAGTTGCGTGTACTTTGGGGTGATGAAGCCGCATGGTTTACAGTAGTTGCTTGTGAAATCGGCCACGAGACGGGGCTTCTGTCGGAGAAGGTCGTCGAACTGGTCTGTCGACGATACATGAATCATAGTGCCGGGCATTTTGTAACTTGGCGACAATAATCCGTCAAATCTCTTTTCCGATCCTTTGCCAAAGCTCTGAGGTTTCGTGGGGATCTTGGAAAACGTATTCCGGGTATGGTGGTCGCGAGGAACAATTGAATTAATGCGACGAGTCAAGAGAAATGTCAGAGGTATGAGGAGGATGGAAAAAAAAAAAAAAAAAAAAACAACGGGAGAGAGAGAGAGAGAGAGAGAGAGAGAGAGGTAGGCAAGATGCTCAAGTGTACCCGTTGATCTGAGCGCTCAAAGCTGGTGGCATACACCTTCCGACGTCCGTTGCAGATTCTATTTAAAGAACTAGAACCTTTTTCTTTACGAGCCATATCCTCCTGCACGACACCAGTAGTCATGCACACTTACACACTCCTCGCTATGGTATCTACCAATACTGGAGCAGCCGAGAGCAACCTTGGGGCGGAAATCTAGCACTCATCTGCACTTCTGCGCAGTGGTCTCCAACGACTGGCCGTCGCATGTGCACCTCACCTCACTCCCGCGGTATTCGAAGACATTCCTGGCAATACATTCCTGGCAATACGAGGCTCGCCCTCAAAAGTCCACCAACATCTCAACCAATGGACCCTGCATGCCAGTCAGTTCTGCGACAAATTGTTGCCGCAGAGCCACACACGCACCCAGTCATTTAGTTGATGATGAAATCACACCTCGACTTGTCATAATGCGTCATGCAGTAACCATTTGTATTGGTAAATAATCTAAGGGTATCGGTGTCGTGCAGATAACTCCTGCGATCGGCTTCTGCGCCTTCCTCGAACTCATCTGCCCATAAACTCCATACAGAATGCAATTCTGGCAATGCGAGCGAATTGATAAATGTTACCTGCGCCAAGAAAAAAAGAAGAATAAAATAAAGAAAATGCTGCTCGACGCTGTGCAGTGATAATTTCATATGCCAATCATGCCAAAAAAAGCTGAGACCCTGCTCGAGATGAATGAGCCGAGCGAACGTCTATTTTTCCGTCAGTTCCCCTCCCACAAACTAAATGTCTGTTTGCTTCACGCAGAATTTGCATCAACACCGACACCAGGTGGAGCATATCCAATTCTAGATAGAGGTGGCGGCGATTTCATCCCCAGATCGACATAGTTGCTTGCGCTTGCCTCCAATTCCATGGGAGTAACCGGTCCCGGACTTCCCAGAGGGTGTAGCCTTGGTGACAAGGGCTTAAGTGATGTTGATCCAGACAGCCCGATATCCTTTATTGGCAGCCCATTCAGAGACACTCCAGGTGATGCGGTTCTAGTTGAGGCGCCCAGAACCATGGTAGCTTGGGCGATCATGTCCCGTTGATACTGTCGCATCTTGCGACGCATTTCCATCTGAGGGTTCTCGACCCGAGACGATTCGGGTCGTGACTGCGGAACGTGGGAGTCGGATTTAGCGGATGATGTTGCCAAGTCAGCAACAGGTGCGAGCCGTAAATGGTTTGCATCATGCTGCGGGTGTTGATGTTCGTAGTTTGAGGGGTAATATTTGCCAAGGGGTTGGGGAGCGTCGTGGAAGCCAGAGGCGATATATGATGAAACTGGCGTGCTCGAATGAGTCACGGAGGCTGGCATGGCAACATGCGGGTGTCTGGCTCGTTCGGCCTGCATGGTTATGGAGTCTGACGCCCGGCTATGACGCAGATGGGCTGACTCCGAGGCAAATGGATGTGGACGTTGAACTCTTCCTTTGGGGTCCTCGTGTAGAGGAAAGTACCCCCTGTACAACGAATTAGATGCTTTTGCGACCCATGGCAGCATACAAAATTTGGAGGTTACTCTTACCCTGGCAGATCACCTCGAGCTGATAATGGTTCGGGTGGTGTACAAGTAGGGCCTGAGCTGATCTTTCGAAGTTTTGGAAGTTGGATAGCAATGGGATTGCTGTTACTGGCTCTGGCAGAGTTGGCAGCGACTTCTGGACTGCCTATATGTATACACAAGAATTGTGTTAGCGGGTGTCATGTGGGCTATATGTATGGCGTTCGACTAGGAAGCGAGTATGGGTGACATATATGGGGATCGGCAAGGCGTAACGGCAGCCCAAGATCCAACAGACGACCAGCATCATCATCATCATCATCATCATCATCATCATCATCATCATGGCCGGGGCCCGGACAGGGCGAAATGGGCAAACACTTGTCGGATCCACTTCACGACTGCTTTAGCGTGGCAAAAACGGTCGCCGCCCGCTCCATGCGGGGATTTGGTTCGTCGTGACTTTATTATCCACACAGGCCAGCCGCCGAGCTGTGCCGTTTGTCTTGCGAGTCTTGGCAGCCCCATGCCCCGACCCGAACTTTATGGCGCATTGATGAGAGACAGTCATCGACGTGTGGTAGATCGCTGCGGTGGTGCAGCACGTGTGGTGGGAATGAAACAGGAGGGAATAATGCGAACTTGACAGTGCTGAAACAAAGATTGGGCTAGGCGAGAGACATTGAGCGCCAGTGAAGGGACGAAAGTGTTGAAGAGGAAAAAAAAAAAAACAGCCAGCTGCGATGGCATGGACTCACTCACCTGCAGTCGATTGGGACCCCTCTTCCAGGACAGGTCCGACCGTTGGAGACAAAGGCGTATTGGGCGCCGATGTTACGGGGCGGTCGACAAAGTAATCCGTCTGGTGTGCCGTAACGGTATTCGGAGTTAGCGACAATTCGGATGAGTTGGATGTGCGACTGGCCATTCCAGGGCGACAACGGGAGGAAAGAAGAGCCGGCGGCGGTTTGAGTGACCTGGCGAAGGAGGCCATGATGATCCAAGTGTAAAGCCCCACGACAATGATGTCTGAGTCGGGACCGGATGTTATTCTCCCTGGTTGTGAAGGCGCTGATGGTCCCGTGTGCCTAGATCGCGAGAGATGGATGATTAATCGACTAGTGATTTCTGGAAGCTGGAGGAACCAGAGCAGATCCACGACTGTTCGATGACGCCGTGGATGACCTTTGAGCACATCGAAACCCGGCAGATATTATGTCCGATCTGAAAACTTCAAAGGGGGCGAAAAGGAGCTGATACACGTTCTTGTTCAGATCGTGCCCAAAATGTCTTCCTTTCTTCGTGGATGTCTCGTACTCTGGAATATTGCTCGATGTGTGTTCTGCGAACAACGAGGGGAGCAGAGCAAATGATGGACTATGTTGCGAGTGGTGAAGTATTTCCGATTTGAAGTCGCGTCCTTTTGAGATGAAGGAATTGGAGGATCGTAAACAAAGGAAACTGCACGGAGCAAGAAAGGCAGGGTTCGGGCATGCGTGGTACCACAGTGACTTTGTCGCTGTGGCCGAGCACTTAAGAAGACCAGCCGCCCGCAGTTGGCAACCAGGTGGCACCAGGTGGCACCAGCGGGCCTAACAAAGTTTAATGCAGACTTGGCGTGATTATTGGATCTTCGGACTACACATGTACATGTACGGAGTACGGAGTACGGATTACGCTCACAGGCTTCATTCATCAATGTTCCATTTCTTCGCCCACTGTGCGCCACTTCAATGTTGCATGCTCATGCCATGCTCATGCTACATGTAAAGCTCAAGTCGCCTCGACTGGACCTTTGATGATGATTGCAACCTTGAGAAGACCTGACACCAACTATTCTTGACGAACCGAATCGTTTAGAACCGACTAGCACAGAGGTGAAATGCAATAAGCACACCCACTTGAACAAGTGCAGAAGGTGAGAAGGTCAACTGCTGCATCATGTTCGAACTTCGCCGTCATTGTCACCGCGCTGTCACCGCGCTAGTAGCATGACGAACCCCACAGCTGTAAGGGCGGCCTGGCGCCTCAAATTCCTCAAACCTTTTCCTTTCTCCCAACAAACGTCACTGCCGCGCAGAAGGTGGACCGTCAAATTTTGTCACGGGGGCGCCCAATGGATATCGAACACTCTGAATTCAGGGACGTCTCTGTTTCTTCACCAAATGACATGACAAGTCGGCACGGCATGGCTACTTTCAAGCCTCCTTTTTTACCCTCCCCACTTGTTCCAAAAGCGTGCAGCAAGCATTGTGTGCCTGCCTGCCTGCCTGCCTGCCTGCCTGCCCACTTGCTTACCAGCTTATTACTTGTCAATTTGGTGGGTGCATGGTGCATGGTGGGTGGGATATTTTAGTGCTCGCTTCTATGTACTCCGTAGACATTTTGGCTACATGACCAGAATTTCTCTGTTATCAACCGGCAGCACACACCTTGGATATGCTTGATGAGCATGTGGACCCAGCTCAGACAGCCCGATATTCCTTCTTTCATTATTCTTCTTTAGTTGTCAATGT
Organism: Epichloe coenophiala; assembly: GCA_018801565.1. Lineage (NCBI taxonomy): Eukaryota > Fungi > Ascomycota > Sordariomycetes > Hypocreales > Clavicipitaceae > Epichloe > Epichloe coenophiala. The sequence goes on along the minus strand of JAFEMN010000029.1, from coordinate 793,008 downwards.
GCCAGTTTGTTTTGACACTAATGGTGTCGTGTCTCGCCACTGGCTTTATCGCGGCTGCGTTCGCAGTCGACAGCAAATCACAACGAAGGAAACGCCCCGTCGTGCCCGTGAACGATTGTCGATCATCACTCACTGATACTCCTGACTCCGTCCTTGACAAAGCTTGGAAAGCGATAGGCATTTTTGACCAATCTATACAGATCATCAAATCATACCTTTTCCGTGTAGTTAGCTTTTGTCCCCATGCAAGGGACTCGCAGGGTTCATCCAGGTTCTTTCGGAGTGTTGACACTAGCTGACCATGCCCCCCCTCCCTGAAGACCTGGCATGAATAATGAGGAAAAATGAAGAACATGGGCTTGTTCGGACCAGCATTATTACCGTGCTGTAATGTGATGGCGGCGATGGATCGGCGTGACACATGATCGCCAGTGGCTTGTTCAGCTTGCGGGTCAAAACATCCTATTCGAACTTCTTCTCCTGGGCTTCACGCCGAGCTTTGAAGTGGTTAATCGATAGGGAATATTGATACTGAGCTCGCTTGGCTGCCGTTGTGAAGAGACCCGCCGTGTTTTCTACGCGAATTAGCGAGGCGTTTAGTACATTCCTGAAAGGTGCGTATATGTTCATGTTTATTATTAATGCGGTATTAAAAGTATTGGGTGGGTAAGAATGGGAAAACGAAAACAAAACAAGAACCCACGCCCGCCTCTTAGCCATCTATGCCAACAGCTCGCACGCCGCATTTGTCGCCTTCTTTGACGTCCTCATAACAGTTGTGGCGTTCCAGAATCGCGTCCTTCCACTGCGGCTGCCGGGTATTCCTTGACACCGTGACGCCCAGAGCAAAAAATCGAGGTGGTATCTCGTTCAGCATCCATTGCGCATCGCCCCCTTCTGCATCTAGCCTTGTTGGACGGCGTGGTTTTTTCTCCTCGTCGTGGCATCGCATCATCACCTAGACATGGGCACGTCCGGTGAACTGAGAGCGGTGATCGCGGTGCCTCCACCAATAAATCGTAGCGCCGACGGCAGAAAACAGCCAAAGAAGGGCGCTCGTGAGGTCAACCCAGACGGCACTCTTCATGCACCGAATTCCGCTGTCACCTTCGGCATTCTCATGCATGTACATCTGGCCTTCATTAGCAAAATGCCAAGAATAGAGAAAAGATCCACGCGCGTCGCCACGTTCAAGACGCGACTCTCGTAATTGAAGTGATGGCACATACCGAGCCGAAAACACCGAACAGGGCAATCCAAAGAATGAAGAGCACAAAATTCCACGCAGCACCGATCACGCCGGAATGACGAAGCAGAGCAGGGATGAAGTACACAGCGCAAGTGACCGCAGAAAGCGCCCCGACAACGACGGCATAGACCTTTAGAAACGCCTCTAGGTTAGACTCAACAAGCCCATCTTGGCGATGAAAGTTCGCAAGTGCAAAGAAATGGCGATGCTTACCCATTTGGAATCACTGTACTTGCCCTCCTTTTGCGCACTGTTGAGATCCTGGCCATACAGCCCGCAGACTGCCAGCGCGAGCGCGAAGCACACAAGGTGCAGCGCCGAGAAGGCGAAGTAGCTAACTGAAGTGGTGAAGAAACCCATGATGCGCGATTTGAGGCGGCACGGTTTTTTTTTTTTTTTTTTTAATCCTGGTGGGACGAGAACGGGTCGGCGGGGCTGTCGCAAAAGGAGAAAGCACGATGATCTACGGATCCGTATCGCACACGCTTTTCGGAGGCCTTCGCACGTAGACTTCGCGAAACGGCGAAATGACTGGAAACGCGAACTCGAGGGGCAGGAGAAAGATGATTGCTGTTGTTGAAAAAGATAGAGGCGATGCTCAGGGGCGGGCGGCCCGCAGACACGTTTTGTTTAATTTCCAAGTGGAAGGTCAAGCTTCTTTAGCGCCAATGACGTATGGATTGGGCAAGTGCGACCTCTTCCATCTATCTAATTGCTCAGTTGGAGCCACATGGTGGCGCGAATGTCTTCTTGTTATTGGGCAAGAGTGATGAATTTTGAAAAGGATGGGGCCCAACGCGATGCAGAGGATGCACTTCTGCCCTAAGAAGAACCCTCGTCCATGAGATATGTAGTCCGTATGTACAGCTTATTATTGCATTTGCCCAATAGTTGGAGGTATTAGGTTCTTCTCCCTACCTGCACGGCATTTGGGTGAGATTCCCTCATCACCCTGCAAGTGGTAAAACCCTTTCGAACAAGGTTCCTTTCAACTCCAAAGTGTCACTAAATGCGCATATGGCGGCGTTAGTCCTAATCCGGAAGAACGGTCCCCGCACCCAATCTTGGTGTGGCTCACGTCTGTTGATTTTCGCTATTAATTGAGATGCCTACGGATTATTTGTGCGATATTAGAAGGTGTCAATATTTAAAGACGTCAATCTTATTGAAGCTATCGAACTCTTGATGATAAAAAAGGAAGGGAGGAATTCTATACATAGAAGAGGTTGCAAGCGTTGTAAAAGCGTTACAAGCGTTACAAGCGTTGCAGTGAGCTGCCTGCATTCGCCACTAAAAATAGCTGGTATATTTGGAACTCCAAAAGCTTCGAGTATGTACTCCGTAATCCGTAATCCGCACGATTTTTAAGCAAGCTTTGCACCTTTGCACCTTTTTGCACCCCACATTTTCTCACCGCCGTGCAAACCGCTGCTTGAAAGGCTCCTTCGAAGCCACAGACTGGTCAGCCCCGTTTGTCCGTTTCAACGCTGAAGAAGCACAAGCTCTACAAGTATGTATGTACGGATTACATGTAGGACCTTGTGCTATTATATTATGTCAGCCACCAAAAGCTGCTACGCCACGATTGTCGCCTCTGCGAGGACCCGCCGCGTTCCAGCAGGTTGAATGATGGGCTGCTTACCGAAGGAGTCAATGGACCAAGGCAACACCGAATGCTGGGGGGCCTCGACAAGTCGACATTGCTACGGAACCAGACAGATGTTTCTTCCATGCGATGAGTCTGATGCCACGGGTGCCCGCTCTGACCAGCTCGGCGTCTTACGCCAGCCAATGCCCGACGAAAACCGCAGCCCGGCCGCCTTGACGTTCTTTCGCCGGACACGGCAGAATACCTAGTTCATCATCACCTAATGTGTCAATCTAACGGGGGGGGCTTGGCAGGAGAACGAGCCACCCGAATCATTTTCTTGCAGATTGGTCGCCGATGACCAGGTCCGAGTCTTGTCACGAATCCACCAACGCCTCCGTGCGAAGAAGTGGTGCCTGGTGGATGGCGCCAGCAAGCAAGGGGGGGACCCTCCAGTGATGCCTATTTTCGGGGCAATTCCATCCAAAGATGCCTCACAAGGCTGGTGTACTCGTGTGTTTCGAAAGCGTTGAGCCAGCCCGTCGTTGACCAATAGCATGGCCCATGAACCATCTTGACAAGTGGTATGGCTGTGTTGGTTCTGGGGCCCCTTTCTGGCTTGACAGCCTTGATGAAGCCTTTCTCTCTGGCCATGTTCACGAGACTTCACACTGCCACCTGGTCTGACGTGAATGACGAGAATGCCTCCAAGCAAACGAGTTTGCAAGGTGCTTCGGCACACGCCCTGCCAATGTCGATGAATATATATTTGGCGATGGGGATGTCATGATCTCCTAGAAAGTTCCTGCCTCTTCATCACTCACATCTTCATCACAAACCAAGGACACTTCTTTGAAGACTTGACACAGATTCCATCACCATTGACCACAGTTCAAACATGTGCGGAACGTACAACGTCGATGCCACCGAGTTGGTCATCGCTACGGCCTACCCCAACTACTGGCAGTGTGTAGGTATAGTGGTTTCAATTCAACTTTGACCACTGACTAACATTGTGCTAGTGCGGCTGCCACTCTGGCTGGTTTTCTGTTACTTTGGACAGCTACTGCCCCAACTGTCACCGAGCTCAATGTTCGAGCTGCAACTACGCCGAGACCGGTTGAGCTGTGCGACATATCGAGATACGCTCCGGCTTCAATGGAGTGAAAGATGCAGCGAGAAGAGCTTCCGTCTGCAATTTTCAAAAGATATGGTCCATGTACAACATGTTTAACGAACGGTATGGGTTGTAGGTTATGGGTTATGGTCACGGTTTACGGGTTGGGTTATGGGTCATCGATTTCAGGTCTTGGGTTACAAGTAATGCATTTTCAGGGCATGTTGGGCAAGTCAGCAAAGCATTTTTTATAGACTAGACTTAGACAATGGCAATTTTGTAGCAGAACTGTGTTCCTTTTCCTTCTTTCTGTTAATCTATCTAAAAGACCTAAATCTCACAGCTGGATTTGCCAAACTTCCCGCCCCTTCGTGCTACCTACATTCGAGCCGCGCAGACTAGCCACTATTCGAGAGTTACACGCAGAGAATACAGGAGATAAATCGCTACTAAAAAGATGTATTGTTTTCTGTATAAAGTATCTATGATTCCAGGGTATATATTCATCCTAGCCACCGTCTTCCTTATTTCCCAGCTTATATCTAATTAGCTTAATTACCCCTGTCATGTAGATTTGTGAAATAATTCAGCGGGTGTGTGTTGTACACCTTGACTGCACAATTGAGTCGATGCCCTCTACGGACCCGTCCTCCGTACGGGACTACTCGATTTGACGCCACAGGATCCACCCATAAAAACAAAGGGCTGAGGAAAAAAATACATAAAGCGGCAGGGCGAGAGCAGGCAAGGCATCCCACGAGGCAATCCTTCCATCGCCCAAACCAAAGTTGGAAAAACAAAACGTTCAAAAAGGGATCTCGCGTCGCTGCCTTGAGCTGCATCGGCGAAACGGGGCATCCGCCATTCTGGGCAGGCAGCCATGTTTTCCCGGCCGCCTTGTTTTCTTGTTTTCCCGGCCGCCTTGTCTTATTGACGCTGGATCTCACCGACAGACTCCGAGCTCCTGCCTTGGAAACGAACCACGGGACCGGTGCGCGGACATGGCAACAACGAGGTGGCAGTGTTATGAACAAGTGTAGATTTACTATGATATGAACAGGCACGCACGCATAGATTTATATGTCGAATCCCGTTCGGGGACCCTGCAAAGAATTTGTCGTCCCTTCACCACAAATCCCAGTACCTCAAACCAGGTACAATATACCATACGACACCGCACCGTCCATGCATGACCTTGATAGCGAATTCTCAAGCCAGCATGGAAAAAAAAAAAAGAGTCATCGATCCGTCAATCAAAAACGTGTCCACCTACAGTCGTTATAAACGTCATTATCTCCATCCGTGGCTGGCTCGTTTTGTCATTCGGTTCATTTTCCAGGCGGCTTCTTCCCGCCGAATCCGTCCATCAACGCAGCCCCCAACGCAGCAGTTGCAACCTTGGCACCCTTGGAACCTAACCACGGGCTGGGATCGTTGCGGTTCTGCATCGCAGCTTGTGCCCCTGCGCTGAAGGCGGTACGGCAACCCGCCTGAACCAGCGGATTCTGCCACCACTGCTTCTTGGCCGCCTTTGATGACGAGGCGGGAGGAGGTGCCGGGGCAGATTTGCGTCGCGCAGATGACGCATTTGCGGAATGGGATGCCATCATGTCGCTGTCGCGGTTGCGGCCGCGAGGAGGAGGAGGACTCACACCTCTCTTTCTGGTGCGGTCGTGAGATCTGGCTCGGCGGCGTGGCTTTTCCTCCTCACTCCCATAGGAAGCTGGCGGATAGCCACGGGTACGCCGTCTTGGCTCTGGTGAAGGAGGCCGAGGTTTTCGAGAGCTGTGCCCAGGGTCATCCCGTCCACGGTGTCGGTTGTGGTCGGCCGGTGAGACTGCCTTGTCACGTCGCGGGCGGTAGTCCAGGTCATCGCGATAGGAGCGACGAGGCTTTTCTCTCGGCTCAGCCTTGTAATCGCCGTCGTAACCATGCCTCGGCGCATCTCGCTCGTATCGTGAGGATCGCGGCTCACGGGGCAGCCGTTCTGAAGTGTGATATGGTGGGGGGCTTCTCGCTCGCCGGCCACCGGCTGCCTTGGTCAAGCCAATGGGCTCGGGAGGCTCTCTGCGGGCGTGTCCGCGTCTTGGCGCATAAGCATCCTCTGGGGGAATCGCATCGGGGCTGCGGCGACGGTGTCTTCTTTCTGACTTGTGCCGTCGAGGCGGTGGACCGGTGTACCGATCGTCTGATGCCGGGCCATAATGGTCATCATAGTCGTCGTAGCGTGAACGACGGGGCGGTGGGTGCGCCATAACGGGCAGCGTGTACTCAGTTCGAGAATATGTATGTATTATGAGGTCGTCAAGGTCGTAAAAGAGCAAACGAAAAAAAAGATTTCCAACGTGTTTGTAACAAAGACGCTCAGCTAATGCAAAAACAGAGACGACGTGTGGGTTGAAAGCAAGGTTAAACATGGAGAGGAGGGGTCAGCTCGCATACAGGGCGCCGATCAAACGACATTCATGTGTGTCTCAAAGACAGAGTTTGCGAGGCAACCCGGCAGATACATCAGCCCCCCCCCCTCAGCCCAGTGCTCGCAGCTGTCCGTCACTCGCGATTTCGCGGGCCGGCTGACGTCATTTGAGCCAATCGGAGAGCGCTTGACACCAGCAGCGCTCCAGCGGTCTGAGGCTTGGAGACCTGGCGCCCAGGGGGTCATCGGTCATCTGACGTCAAAAGAACAGGCAAGTGGGAAGGTGCCGCGCCACCTGCCTTGCTAGCAAAACAACAAGCACCAACTCTCAACTCTGGGACGGGTGGAATATTGAGCCGTGGTCGTCGTCTTCATGCATTGAGGTTGACGAAATCTCATGCAATGATAGCCAAGCGTTTGCATCCTCACTTGTCGCTCAGGGCACGATACTGTTATTAAGTTTGCCGGCTTGTCCCGTCCCCCGCCCCCGCCCAGACCCGCCACTTTTATGTAGTCACTGGCCACAAGATTCAGAATTCAGGGTCTCCCGCTCCCGCCCCTGCCTTTGGCCGCGTGGCAGAACCGTGTGGTTTCTAGAAGCAAATAATGGGCTGTGCGCCGATGGAGCATTGACTCCTCGTCCCGGATGCGGCTGGTATGGACTTCAGATCTTGAAATGATCATTTCTGTCCCTTTGAAAGACTACTGCACATTTCATCCGCTCCCAACCAAGTGACCATTTTGACGTCGAAATGTATTATAGTCATGATCTACTTTGTCTTTTCCGCGCAGCGGGCAGATGGGATCTACATAATGGCAACGACAGACTACTCCGTACTCGTCATCTTTTCCTGTTTAAAAGGCCCTTTCGTAAGAATTTCATGAAGAGAATCGAAAGTTCGCGTTCGTACAGGGTAGGCCAACATTGGACAGCATTGGATGTTCTGGTCATAGTAAGGATTGCGCCAAAGCCACCAATCTTTCCCTCCTTCTTAAGATAAATGATTAGAAGACGAATTAAAGGTATGTTCTTTGAACATAGAACTCTCTCGTGTGAACTACAAATACGACGACCGCATCCTGATTTTTTTTCAGCAATTGAACAAGTAGGCATTGGATCAGGAATGATGGGCCCTTGTACGTTGATGTCAGGAAGAAGCGGGGATTTGTCAATAGTACGGACTACTCCGTAATCCGTACATAGCTTGTCTTCTAATGCCCATGTTTAGTGTGTGGTTAGCAGGCTAGAGTATCGGTATGGGCACTCACGCTAAGAATTGAGGGATTTTCATGTTCATGACGGAGGTTAGCGCGAGCTTTAATCCGTACGTCCTCCTGCAATGTCCATTTGTCGTCAACATCTCGGTTGTCATGTTATCACTTGCACCGTGCATCGGGATCGGCCGACGATTGTGTACTCTTTCCAGTACGGATCACATCGGGGCATAGCGTCAGGCACTTGCCGACGATTGCATGCCTTTTGCCCACGTTCACCGTTGACCGCCGCTGCCATCCGCGTCTCGTCGGAGACGGCTCGTCCATCGATCCACCGTCGATCCACCTTCGATCCCACGACGGCAACGCATAGAAAGAAGATCAACGTGGCCAGTTTCCAAGGATCCGCTGAACAATTCACTGATAAGAAGAGCAGAGGTCCCGGGCCACTCATGTCGTACCGAGCGTAGCTATCGAAAGCCAAGGCAAGCGATGCCAGAGCTCAATAATGTCGTCCAACGACGTTGTCCGCAACGCAAAGCTGCCCAGCCTGATCGATTCCTCACACCACCTGCCTCAGCTCGGTCGACGAGGCCGTCGCATGTCATCCGCACGGGAACTCACTCTCACTTGCAAAAAGTTGTACATCGGAGGCCGCCGCTTTCCTACACCTGCGATTGACGCGACGACCAACTGTCGCCCGTCCGTTCATCCCAAGACAGCAGTTGCTGCTCCCGCCCCCGCATGGTATCCTGGTCATTTTTTCCAAGATTCACAGATTCGATGTCTTGGCTCAGGGATGATGAACTAGGCTTTGAAAACGCCGGGAAGAGACGCTTGCTGTTGCCATCAAGACTAAAGAGCTTTGCTCGGCTAAAGCATTGAGCTGCATCAATTCCGCGGCGCGTAATCCACAATCCCTCTTGCCTACGGAGTACCCCGTGGATGGGTTTCCCCTTTGAACGGGACAAATCTTGACGGATCAGGGCACGAGACAAGCGCACAGTTGGAGATGACGAGGGAATAAAAAAAATCTGGTTCTCACCGGCAATTATGCACGTCTCGTCTTGCACTCAGTCAGACCTTATTAAGCACCCCCACCAGTGCCACCACCCCTCGTGTGGAGTCACTGGAGTGCCAAGGCAGCAGGCAGCATCAACCAGTCACATCCCATTTTTCCAACCGTTATCAACCCCGTTATCGCAGCTTCAGCAATCTGCTCCACCCAGATACACCCACTGTACGGACGTACGAGTCGAGGCCAATTTCCGGCTGCCCAATGCGATCATTGCGATGGGAGGAAGGAGATGTTTGATAAGGGCCTGCGATAGCGCTCTGGACAGACCCGACGTCGAGTCGCATTGGGCGATTAGTGTGGTCCCGAGTTCAGAGTGATGATGGACGTGGCTCAACCCTGCAACCCTGCAATCCTGTGTCATGGGCCATGGCACAACTTGTTGCTGTTGCTACATGTGGACAGCGTGAAAGGGAGCATGCAACATGCCAACGAGTTACCATCAGACCAGACGGACACAGACCAGATGGACACTGACCCTGGCCGAGAGAAGCAGCCACTGCGGGTCAAGAATAGACATCGCGTCGGATTGGCAGTTGATGGAAGTTGAAGATAAAAGAATGAGTCGGGGAAAACCTCCAACTGCGCCAAAGACGGCGGCACCACTCACACCAGTTGACCCCATCACAGACAGGCAGACAGACCCCTTCCTGCAATCTCATTCATGTTGTGTGTTGTGACAAGGACCAGGAAGCTGAAATGCTCTCTCTCTCCTCACTTCTCTCGCACACTCTGACTTGTTGGCCCTGTTTCTCTCGATAGCCTGGCATGGCACATAGCATTCTCATCTTGCAAGTCCACCAACTACACTCGTCCAACACGGGCTCTGCAGTGTTTCCAAGCCCCTTCATAAAGTTGCCACCGTGCCTTGCTAGAAGCCATCTCCATCTCCATCTCCACCTTTAAAGACTCCTCCATCGCCACCATCATTTCCTTCCGGACCCTGGGGTCCAGCTTTTCCCTCCATATTGGCTCTCAACTTTATGCCTAGCTGCGCCGGGCTTTCCATCTGCATCTAGTTTTCGAAGTGAGCTGGAGCTTTTTGCTACCCGTCGCTAGTGACAAGACGAGACAGTATCACCAATATCGACACGCACCCCGAACGGTCACCATCAAGCGTCAATTATCAAAAGATGGGCTGGATGGAAAACACAAATGCCCAAGTGGCGAGGAGTTTTGTTGGAAAATGGTTTCGCCTCGATGGCAGTGGTCACGTATGTCATTTGTCATTTGTCATTTGTCATTCGTCCTTCGTCCTTCGTCATTCGTCTTTCCTCTTTCCGCTGCTCTCTATTCTCTTTGACAAGCTAGGGGACGTCGTTATTCTGTGGGGGAGAGCTGTCCTGTCATACCCCGTATTGAGCATTCGATGTTGTTTCACATTTACATTTCCGTCAGAAACCGCACATCGCAAGAGTATGGAAAATGACTTTGTGTAACGCGAGGTCCAGCGCTGCTGCAAATGATGACTTGTTCTGTGCAAAGTTCCTCAAGTGCTAACAGTTTCTTCTTCACGACACTTGTAGCCCAAGGAACGCAAGGGTTCATACTTCATGACTGAGATCCGCGCTGGACTCACCACTTTCTTTGCCATGGCATACATCATCGCTGTCAATGCCTCTATTGTTTCCGACTCTGGCGGCACCTGTGTCTGCCCCCGCACTGCCGAGGACCCAACTTGCGACAAAGATCAGTCGTACATGCTGTGCGTCCAAGTCGTTAAACAAGATATCGTTACCGCCACAGCTGCCATTTCTGCACTGGCTTGCGTCTGCATGGGGTTGTTGGCCAATCTGTACGTGTGCCCAGCTGTTGTCCAACAGGTTTCACGAGCTGACAGTTGTACAAAAAGGCCAGTTGCTTTGGCGCCAGGAATGGGTATGGTTTTCATGCGAAACAATAAGTTGCTGTCTGTCATGGTCGGCAGACCGGGGAAACGGCAAGTCCGCTGACTCGTGGTTGAACTAGGCTTGAACGCGTATTTTGCTTATACCGTCGGTACGTGGCACACGCACAGAAACGTTGTTATACCCAACACGCATCCCCGTACTTGTGTGCAACCAACTATTGACCCAGGTCGTGCGTGCACAGTTGGCCGTCACGGCACCGGGCCCGTCCCCTATCGAGTTGCCCTCACCGCCATCTTCGTCGAAGGATGGATTTTCCTCGGTCTGGCCGTCCTTGGCTTGCGACAGTGGCTTGCGAGGGCGATTCCCCATTCCATCAAGGTCGCGACTGGGGTGGGGATCGGCTTATACCTGACGCTGATCGGACTCACGTACAGTGAGGGTATTGGTCTTGTCGTCGGTGCCACGGGGACGCCCGTGGAACTGGCTGGATGCTCGCCCGCGAACCGTCTGAAGGACGGAACGTGTCCCAGCTGGGACAAGATGCGATTCCCCGCCATGTGGATCGGCATCTTCTGCGGCGGCATCTTGACGGTAATACTGACCATGTTCCGATTCAAGGGCGCCATCATCATTGGCATTCTTCTCGTCAGCATCATCTCGTGGCCTCGCACGACACCCGTCACCTACTTCCCGTACACGCAACTTGGCGATGCTCAGTTCGATTTCTTCAAAAAGGTGGTCACCTTCCACCCCATTGGTAAGACTCTCAACGTCCAGGACTGGAACGTTTCAGAGCACGGCGGCCAGTTTGGCCTCGCTCTCCTCACTTTCCTCTATGTCGACATACTCGATGCCACGGGCACCCTGTACTCGATGGCGCGATTTGCCGGCCTCATGGATCCGGTGACCCAGGACTTCGAAGGTTCCGCGGTTGCGTACATGGTTGACGCAGTTTGCATCTCGATCGGCGCCCTGTTCGGCGTCCCTCCCGTCACAGCCTTTGTCGAGTCCGGTGCCGGTATATCGGAAGGCGGCAAAACCGGCTTGACCTCTGCCGTGACCGGCCTGTGCTTTTTCATGGCCGTCTTCTTCGCCCCGATTTTCGCCTCGATCCCGCCGTGGGCCACCGGGTGCGTGCTCATACTCGTGGGGTCCATGATGGCAAGTGCCGCCCCCGAGATCAACTGGAAGTACATGGGAGATGCGGTCCCCGCGTTCCTGGCCATCTGCCTGATGCCATTCACCTACTCGATTGCCAACGGCCTGATTGGCGGCATCGTGTCGTACATGATGATCAATGGAGCTGTGTGGAGCATCAAGAAGCTCTCGGGCGGCCGAATCGTGCCCTCCAACATGGATGAGCAGGAGAACTGGACATGGCGGATCCCGGGAGGATTCCTACCGCCGTGGCTGGTTCGTCTGGGCAAGGGCCGAAAGGACTTTTGGAAGGACGACGCACCGACGCCGACGGCGGAGGAGGCAGCGCAGCATAAACTCAGCTCTGACGAACAGGCTTCGCAGAGCGGGCGGGAGGGCAGCCATCCTGGTGAGGGCGACCACAGCGCCAAGGCCTGAAGATGAAACATGAATTTTTTTTTTTGGGGGGGGGGGATCTGCTCCGGACATTATCGTGAAAAGTGGGGATGGGTCTAGTTCTACTTGACAGTCAATGATGACGCGAACGGATACACGGATACTTTTGCAGTCTTTTTCTTCAAATCGTTGGCAAGGCATGTCTGTAAATGGGCACGGTAAATCCATACAACGGACACAAATTGCAAGTCCGCGCCGTAAACAAGTCTGCCTGTCTACCATGCATGCCGAAACTCCGTCATGAACATTAGCATCACCGGCGTGGTTCCAGGTCATTCCATCATTCGACCTTGTATCTTTTTTTTTTTCCCCATCTTACCATTATTTCCGCGCGTTTGATGCCCCTTTACGCCATCAACGCAATGTGCTTCAGTTCGCTATCGCCTCGTCAGCACGCTTTGCATCCGATACACTGTGGGGGAAAGCATATAAACAAATTCCTCTCCTTGAGACAATGAAAAAAAAAAAAAGGAAAGGAGGAAAGTATTACTCACCGTTCAACCTGGTCCCCCACCTTGACAGGCGGATACAGCACCTCCTCGCCCTCGTCCCTCCCCAGCCTCGCCTGCTCCTCCCTCAGCCTCCTCGCCCTTTCGGCCAGGGCCGGCACGGGAGCGAGGTCAAAGTCGGAGTTGAGGTGCCAGAAGAGGGTGCTCGAGATGCGGACGAGCGGGCGGGCGGGCGAGTCGGCGGCGCGGCGGCGCACGGCCTCGAGGGTCTGCTGGTTGACGACGACCTCGTGGTAGCCGGCCTTGACGAGGCCGCCCGTTAAGTGCTCGAGCTGCTTGCCCGCCTGGACGAGGAGGTGGTTCCCGGGGGGGATGCGGACGGCGATGCGGTCGCCCGTGTTGCGGGCCCAGATGTTGAGGCCCGGGTAGCGGGAGCGGCCGTGGATGGTGAGGAAGTTGAGGTCTGTGTGGAAGCCGGCGAGGATGGTGTCTTTGGCGCCGTACTTGGTGAGGTCGCTTGCTGTGGGGGCGAGAAGATGAGGGCTTTTGCGTGCGTGCGTGTGTGCGTTGTGTTAGATTGCCTTTTTTTTTTTTTTATTAAGGAGGGAGGGGGAAAGAGGAGGAGGAGGAGGGAAGTGTGAGGACGAACGAACCCGTGTTTGCCGGCGTCGCTGAAATACTCGGCTGGGAGGCCGAGGCCAATGGCTATCATTTCGGAGAGCTTGGAGACGCTGCGCCCAGGAGAGGGGGGGAGGTTTCGGTTATTATTTTCCACCCAAAAAAAAAAAAATTTCAATATTAGCTATAGATTAAGGGATAAAAAAAAAAAAAAAAAACATGCAAGTCCCCCATCTATCCATGGTAGGCTCCCACCTCGGCCGGATGTGCTCCCCGGCCGGCACCACGTTCTCGGCATTCAACCGCGGGAACTGCGTCTCGCGGGGCGCGTCGTCGGCCATGCGCCAGAAGAAGCGGCACTTGGGGTCGGGCTGGTGGCCGGCAATGTCCAGCGGCCGCTGGCTGGGACGAAGCCTCCGGATGACGTCCAGGCAGGGCTCGTCGACGGCGCACCTGGGCCTCTCTGTCCCCTCGAGCGTCACGCCGACCTGGTAGCCCAGCTCGGGCCGCTCGTCCCTGCGCAGGTCGGCCTCCGGCTGGGCAAAGTAGTCCTCCAGGAGGTCGAGGAACGAGGCGTTGTCCGACTCGAGGACGCGCGAGTCGTGGAGGATGAGGGCGCCGTACGTGATGAGGGCGTCGGCCGCCTTGGCGCATTCGGCGCGGGCGGGGGCCGAGGAGGCGTCGCCGCGCAGGTACGTGTCGAGGTCGATGATGGGGAGGTTCATTTCTTTTTTTTCTTTTCTTCCTTCTTCCTTTTTTTTTTTTTTTAAATTTCCTGTTTAGGAATAGCTAGCGGAGGAGAGGAGGAGGAGGAGATGGAATGATGGATGGATGGGACGGCAAATGGGTTGAAGACGGGGAGAGGCATCTGAGATACTATTTATTGGCTTCACGGGAAATCATGCGGAACCCCCCGTCCCCCACTTCCCACCTCCCTCCCACCCCCTCTTCGTTGCCCGAGTCTGGCAGCTCTGCGGACCCTCTGCGGACCCTCTGCGGGCTTCGGAGCCGGCCGATGGTGTTGTGGACGGTGTTGTATGTACATACCACAGAGCTTGGACGTCAAGTCGAATGGTTTGAAAGCGAGGCATTCACTTGGCAACCGCCATGCTGAAACTGCAAGAGGCCCTTCTTTTTGATTTCAAGAGTGACGGAAGCTGGCTGGAAGAGGATAATCGAGGAACCCCAACATATAATTGAAGCACGAACTGCTGATTTCACGCCTCCTTTTTTTTTTTTTTTTTCCCACACAGCTCTTCTCGTTCAACAGTTGGAGCGCCATCAAGACCAGCCACACTTCTCGGTCCTTGTCACTGGTAACCCCATCGGTTTCTTTACATGACTGTTCAGAATACTTGCTTCATCTAAGAAAATAGGTTGTGCCAGGCCGTTGAGGCAAGATTTCCCTCCTTACCAGTTTAATATACACAGACGACTGACTGGGTTTTCGCTCATCTTTTCTTCGACATCAAATGACTTACTTGCTCCTCCTCCCTTCGTCGAACCTGCTCTCATGTCATCTTCACGTTCCGATTTCCCCCCGACTCACGAGCTCTTTCCGTTTCGCTCGGCCTCCAGCTCCCTCTCTGCCTGCTGGTAGTACTTGGCTGTATCAACACCATGTTGGTTGTGGTTGACAAAGTTGAACCACGGTACTGTGCTGAAGAAGAGGGCCGAATATCTGCTCTGCCGGGCCGCAACACCCTGAAGGTGGGGGCTGAGCCTGCTCTCGCCGTAGGGCGTCTCGCCGGCCTTGACTCTGGCCACCATTTCCCGCATGTCCATGTCGATTTCGCGAGCGTTTTCGGTGGCACCGTAGAATCGGACTAAATGGAACAAACGTTTCGTTAGCACACACTTCAGTTCACATACTGTATTCTCCGTTTCAACTTTGATGCTTTTTCGTCGTCATCTAATACGCGGGCCATGGTAGTGAGGGTGGGAAAGGGGGCGAACGGCATGATCGCTGGTAAAAGTAGAGGAAGCCGCCGGCGACACCAACGAAACCAGCTAATCTCATGGCCTTGGCAAACCCGCTCTTTCCAACGTATGACGGGGCAAACTTCTCGAGGGTGTAGAGCGCAGTAGGGGCGAATGCGGCGGCAACACCGCCGGCGATGTAGTCGGAAGTTCGGGCATATCGAACGACTCGCTTGAAGTGACTGGTTCCAGTTATCAGCATCGATCATCTTCCTCCCGATTTCCCCCCTGAGAATAGCCAGCTTCGAAGCAGAAGCAAGAGTTATCGAGTATTCTGAATGCACTCCCGGCAGCGCAACCGGCATTTTACTCGCGGACATGAGGAAGAGGGGGCACAACGTACGGGTCGTTGTCAATGAGCTAGATCTCAATCAGCAGTGTTCCCGCGCAATGGACTTGCACTTGGCATTTCGACGTACCGGGTAATCCGTCTGGACGACCTTGCTCGTCCCGACATAGGTCTGGGGGGGCTGCTTGATCGCGGTTTCGGCCATTTTGCAGGTGGTTTTGGGGCCCGAGAGCTGTCAATTGGTCAATTGGCTCGATCGACTGAGTCCTGGGAACTTCGTTATCACGAAGCTTGGCTGCTCCAGAACCCGGTGGGTGCCTCAGGATGAAACCACGTGATAGCTTCAAATCTTGCAAATCACGTTCCTGGAGTGGAGCTTTCCAGATCGTGTTTTTAACCCACTCTTAGACGCGTCAAGGGTCGGTGTAATCCGTATTAGCAGGACGGCTCTGCTCATCTGCAGAATTGCTTATATCCATCCCCGAGGACAAAATCTTGGGAGAAGATAAAAAATCCGATTTCAGCATGTCAACACTACTTTCAGCCGGCCAACTGCCGCCAAATCGTCACGACGACCTCGACAACTATGGCATAGACGAATTTGATGACCCCTTCGCCTCACCCAGTCCGCCCTCATCACCCAAGAAGCGAAAGGAGCCAGCATCCCAAGGGCTAGGCATCGACGAGGAGGTATCCGTTCAGAAGCGCGCCCGGGTACCAAACGTCAAATTAGACGAAGAAAGGTGCGCACATAACCATTCCCATCACATTGCCAATTGTTTATTTCCATCTCGAGGCATCTAGATCCATTGACACGAGGCTGCAGACTATTGGGCCCAGCTGGTCTGCCAAAACTCCGCCAAAGAGCCCGTAACTTGAGATTCAAGGGCAAAGGACACGAATTCTCCGATGCATCCCGTCTGTTGTCGTTCTATCAGATGTGGCTGGACGACTTGTTCCCCAAAGCAAAGTTTCTGGATGCATTGGCCATGGTAGAAAAGGTCGGCCACAAGAAGCGAGTTGTTGTGGCAAGGAAAGAACTCATGAACGAGGGCAAGCCAAAGCCGCGAGAAGAGGAGGATGCGGATTTTGGACCGGAGACAGACGCAGCTCCCGCGAGCAACGGCGACAAAGTGCCGCCGACGAGACCGGTCCAAGGCGACAGACTTGCGACGCCGATTAGGATGAGCGGTGTGCCGGACGACGATGACCTTTACGGCGCGACTCCTCGGAACGCGAGGCAACAGCGGCAGACTGATGTACCGGACGATGAGGATGACCTGGATGCCCTGATTGCAGAGGCCGAAGAACAGGATCGCGCGCCCCCCCTATTATCCACACATAACATTTCGTCGCAATCACGCTCAGTCGACCAAGTAGATGAAGAGGACGATTTAGATGCATTGATTGCAGAAGCGGAAACACGAGATGGCGGCATCAAGTCACAACAGCCGCCAGCTCCAAACGACACCAGCAAGAGTGACTTTACTGAAGAAGAAGCTGCGATGCAAGAGATGGAGGAGCTGTGGTAGAGAGAAGTCACCCTTGACGCATCATGTATACATCATACACAGATATATTGCATAAATGTGTCAGGTTGTTCAAGTACATCAAGATCAAAAGGTTGCGGCGCAGAAGGGAACACCTCATAGATTGGTCACTTCAGCGACAATTCGAAATGCATCGCATATTTAAATTGAACGACGAATAAACGGCTTCAAGATGCATCAGAATGCTGCTGTGTTCATATAGTACAAGTGTCTGTTTGTTACGGTTCATGTGATAAGACAGGCCGCTCACGACCAGGAACCTTTTAGCGCCTATAACTTATCCCCTTTCCCAAATAAACGTAACCCAGCCACACCGAGGAAGAAAAAAAAAAAAAAAGTCATTTCACGTCATGCGGAACCTCTTGTGGGCGTTGCCGCTGACTCCGGTTCTACCTCGCTTCATCCCCGATGTTTTCAAGACGAAAGTCCTGCATGATAGTAACGGTTGGTGTTCTGGGGTGCCACCCTCGACTTGGAGACGTGCGTCATCACGTCGTTGAATCTTCCGCTCCTCGACCTTCAAGGCCCATAACAGAGTCATCAAGACCTCTCGTGACGGTAAAACAATGCCCCTCAAACATCGTGTCAGTTCGCTGACTTGGTCGCGCGTCGCACTAGACTCGCTCCCCATGTCCCCGATTCGATCATCGCATCCCTCAGACACCAACCGCAATGCCTCCATCGTCGCATCCATCAGGGGACGCGCCAGATTGGGGCTGCAGGATAGGATATTTCTAAGAGATTTGAATCTCAGAGTCGAGGACCTTGGGCTTGAGGCCGTGGTCCGCAGCGGCATAGTCACTCGCTGCCATAATGTCGGAGACGACGTTGTTGGCCTCGTCGTTGAGGAAGTCGTCGATGTTGAAGAGGTTGAAGTGTGACTGACTGGATGGGCCGGCGCCAGAGTCACCAGCCAGATAATCGTCGTCAGTAATTGAGGTGTCGGGAGAAGCGAGAAGCCCGCTTTCGAGGATATAGCGATCTGCATCAATGGCCGCTGACATGCTGAAAGAATCGCCGAGGCTGAAAGCACAATCCTGAGCTGAAGAGCCCAGGCCAAAAGTGGTGAGATCGGAGTCTGCGAGCCCTGGAATGACTTGGGCACCTTCGCCGACTTGTGACACTGCAGGTCTAACAACATCTCGGCAGGATGTTGTGTCAGGTCGGGTGAGGTGGCCAAGTTCTCTTCACTGGACTGAGATTCCTTGGCTTTAGGGTCGATCTTGGGCTCGTCAGGAACGGGGGTCAGCTCGGGTGATAGTGATGCTGGATTGACAGTGGGGTTGGCAGTCGAATTGATGAGTTGATCTACCAAGTTTACGGCAGAATCGCTCGAAGTGTTGTGGCCGTCTTGTGAGCAAAACAGCTCCTGAGACAAGGCGAGGGGGGTATCACGGAGCGAGTTCAATGGCGATGGAGATCGAGTCACCACCCCAGAGTCTCTTCGGAATCGGTTTAGCTCTTCGACTAAGATGAGATTTGCCTTCTGGGCATTCACAAGCATAGCCTCAAGCTCCTTGTTGCGGATCTCGAGAGCCTCCACCTCGAGACGTTTGCGTTCACGGGAGGACTGAGCAGCGCGACGGTTTCGCAGAACACGCTCCACACGTCGCTGCTCCTTCTCATCATCTGTCTTGGCTCGTTTTCTAATCGAGAATTAGAATGGCCGTCAACGACGCGTCGAATGGCGAGGTAAAAGGTGCTTACCTTGGTGGAAGGTTCGTCTTAGGTTCAGGCAGAACCTGGCCCCATGACTTTCTCTTCTTGCCTGGCTTTTTACCAGTTTCTTCCTTTTCTTCTGGTGATGGGGTGCCATTCTCGGGCTCCTCTGATTTGGCAGGGGTTGACTGAGGGGTTAAGACATCCGCGGGGTTCATGGTGGATGGAGGTGTTGTTGGGTCGAATAGTGAAGGATAGTTGTCACCGGGTAGGGACATGAAAGACTCGGCTGGTGAGGCCTCGAACTTGACCGTCGGGGACGCTTGCTGGGACGCTTGCTGGGACGCCATGGTGTTTGTGTCGGTGGCACGTTCCTCAGGAGAAGAGACTTTTGCGGGAGGCTGCTGTTTCGTGAACATATCCAACAGTTCCTAAAGTGTTATGGATTATGGAGTGCAGCTGATGCAAGCAAGCGGCCAGTCCCTCAATAGTAGATGAATCCCAAATGCATGGCACGCAGCGACCCAAACCAATGAGTCAGCCTGGAGGTGGGAGGTGGGTAGTGAATGCGAGTCAGGTGATAGATAGGGTCTTGACGGGTCGTGACGAGAAGGACAAGTGTTCATTTTTTATCGAACAGGTCTAACTCATTCAACTTCAGACGGGCGCAGCGCCTCTTTATCTTGAGGACACGTTGATGTTTCCTGTGTGGATGCCTGAGGCCAAAAAGGTGCGCAAAGCAGGGATGGCATAATAAGCAACGTGCCAAAGGAGGCGCATCCTGCACCTTACATCTATTAATAAGCACCCACCAAGTACTCCGTAATACGACACAAGATTCGAGACTCAATTGGAGGGAGCGCCGGGGAGAATAGCCTAGAAGAAGAGCATGGCGGCAGTTTGGCTTCAGCCGAGTGGGCCCTGGGTGCGTTACGACCGTGTCCCCTTTTTCGGATAGATCGGTTGGTTCCCTGAGCTAACTCTGTGACAGTGTCGTATTTGCCTCTGATCTGAATAGTCATGCTGTAATCCGTACGGACTACATGTATGTACTCCAGTACTCTACTCCGTAGGGACCAGGACCAGGACCAGGACCAGAGGGGTGTGCCTTGAGTGGGAGGGGGCTAATTTGTACGGATCCGTACATACATACGAGGCAGTGAGCATTCATCCATTCCTTCGAGTGTGCAAGATTAGCACTCTCGGTGACTTCGGCCCTAAGGGTGTGATCCACGAGCCGGTGCAGACTTTGCACTAATATTGCATAATATAGATTATATATAGAGTTATATAAGGCAGCTATTTTATACTATCTTTTTTACACTAGTATAAACTTTATATAGGGATAATATAAAGTATAAAGTTTATACCTAAAATAAGGGTAAAGTTAGTAAAATTAGGGAATTTAAGCTTATTATAGGTATTTATATAGCCTTAGTTAAAAAGATATATTATAAATAAGGGTAAATATAGTATTTATATAATTTAGATAAAGTTCTATAAATTTCTATAAATCTTAGCTAATAAAAATAGCTAGCGTGTCTAGTTAGATGCATTTTGCACTTGTGCAAAGTTTGCACCGGCTCGTGGATCACACCCTAATAATACTCCGTATTGGCCACGCCTCCAGGACTTGATAGCTTTTTGTTTGTGGCATGCGTTAAATCGCCCACATATCGCCTCCAGCCATCAGCCATCAGCCATCAGCCATCAGCCATCAGCCATCAGCCATCATTCGTGCCTGCTGATATCGGACGACCTGGGAGGAAAGGGGCGGCCTAACAACTCAGTCGAGCCGAACTCAATATGAATTACACCAGCGTGCCGAAGCTTCATGCGTTGGAAGCTTGACCTAGCCTCTGTCCTGGAATCACAACACCAATTTAGGTTGATTGACACTACGGATTACTCCGCTCCAAATTACCTGTCCAATGCCCCTTCCAACTCTATCAATGCGAAGTGGCCTGGCAGTGTCTTCCTTGGGAGCATGTAATAAGCATGACCTGAATTGCCTGAATGACATTCGCCACGGTTGATATGGCCTCACATCCGATACTTCACAAATGGTTACTCCGTATTAGTGGAGGTATGTACGGACGTATTAATTTTATGCTCGTTGATGTGACAAATGACTCGCATCACCCACACATGACAGAACATGAGGAGTGACGCGGCCCGGGAGTGGGCTGATGATACTTGCCGAGACAGGAGGCATGCATGGCGCCGAAACGAAACATGCTCGACGCACAGGGGATGCTAAAAGAAACAGGAACGTAATCCGTGTGTACATCCCTTGACAGCGAAAGTCAATCAAAGGTACTCAATTATTACGTGGGAACCTCGATGTGATTGGAGTCCTGCCAATTTCCAAAAGTACAAAGAGGTACATCACACACATCGCGGCCATATCGCGACCCCTCGCGGTCAGGGTCGATTAGAGACATTGCGAGCCTCCCCTAGGAAAGAGTTCGTTAAGAAGTCACTATATATTATTCTCTTTATGAGATATTGCGAACTCACTATTATGTATTGGAGGTAGTTATGTAGGTAGAGGTAGCAGTGAGGTATCGGAGTCCGGGTGGGTCCCGTGACCTAGCTGATGCCTTATGACTATCAAAGGGATGAATATGTACATAGATGCGAGATGCGAGATGCAGTGTCTACATGTAGGGCGTGACTATCAAGCACCCGCTCCTGCGTATTTAGCACCCCTAAATGTGGCTAGTAGCTGCTAGCAACTAATACTAGGCTTATAGTAAATTTTTATAGTAAACCTAGTAGTTAGACCTAATATTTTCTAAAGTAATTCCCTTCTCTCTGTATATATTATTATAATTATAATTATAATTATAAAATTTTAAAGCTATTTATATAAGCTAAAGTTATTTTATCTCTTATAATTATAGAGTTACTTTATAATTATTAATTTAATACTCTTAAAGCTACCTAAGAGGCTATTACTATAGTTTACTACCTTAAGGGGTATAACCTTATAATATATAGAAAAAAGCTAAATACTAGTAATCCTATATAAATTATCTTTTAATGCTATAAAGGCTAGAAGTATACCTTATAGTATAATCCTAAGGCTTATGCTATTAAGTCTTATAAGAATATAAGCCTATAAATAATAGGCTACCTATATAGATTAATAATATTAGTATGTAAGGGCATTTATATAATTAAGCAGCTAATAAGAAAGTAGGCTTATAACTATAAGCTAATAAATACTACTATATTTATATAGTCTTAGCGTAAAGTTATTTATAAATATAAGAAAGAGATTATTAATGCTTATAATAGCAGGCAGAAACCCGCTATAATCCTTAGGAAGCTTTAATATAATAATATTAATAATATATAGGGTATTAATTATTATAATATTTATAATGCTATCTAAAGGCATTAGATAGCTAAGCTATTAGGCTAGTTAGAAGTTAAGTAGCTTTATAACTAACTCTATAATAATAATGCTTTTTTCTATTAAGATAAAAGAAGTTATAATAGTTATATTATAAGGCTTTTTATTATGCCTCTCTCTAGGCTTAAACTCTTAAAGAAATACCTAGATATCCTTTTCCTTAACTATATATATAAAATAAATTGCTTTAACCTTTTATTACTTAATACTTATAGTATTATACTATTAAAGAAAACCTTCTAATTTATAACTTACTTCCTAAGTAGTAAGACTAAAGATAACTATTACTAGGTTATTAATATTATTATAAAGCTTTAAAAAGACTATTTAATCTAGAAGCCTTATATTATTATTATAGACTGTGAAATAGCTCTAATTAATACACTAGAAAGGAACCTATATTTTAATAGTATACTATATATTTTATATTAGTAGTATATTAATATAAATATACTAGCTAAGTATAAGTGTTTTTTCCTAAAGGCTATATATAATAAAGAGGCTTAGTAAGCTATATAGGTACCTAAATTTATAGCTTTTTTAAAGGCTTAGAAAGCCTTTATATTATATAAATTAGAGGCTAATTTTAAGTAAGAATTAGAGTAATTCTAGTAGCCTAGTAAGTTCCTAAAGCCTGCTATTAATTATATTATATAAACCTAGATTAATCTATAGAAAGGAAAGATTATAAAGTGCTTTATTAATTAATATTACTACTTTAGCTATATAGTTACTTCTATTATTAAGTTATTAAACATTACTATAAAGAGAATTCTAATAAGTAGTATAGGTAATCTAACCTTTATTTTCTAGTGCCTATAAATATACTAGGTTAATTAATATATAAAGATATAATAGTCTATAAATAATAAATTTTATAAGATATTAAATTTATTATAGAAACCTATCTATAGTATTATTTATAATAAGGTCTCCTTTATTGCGTTATAGCTTATAATAAATAAGGAAATAGCACTAGATAAAGACCCTAAAAAAGCCCTTATATTCCCTTATTATCCTTATAAGCTTATTATATTATATAGTATGCTTTACTAGTATTTTCTTTAGTAGTATACTAAGGATAAGGAGCTAATTTAGCTCTATAAGGTTAATAAGCATTAGCACTAATATTATAATAGTTTAAGCCCTAATAGTAATTCTAATAATAATAATAATAATTCCTAGGTAGGACTATTTAACCCTATACTAATATAAGGAAAAGGCAGGCCTTAGGGGGCTCTTAGGTTAGAGAAGAGGAATCCTATTATAAGGACCTTATATAAGCTATTTGCTTTTAAATATACCTAGGTAAGAGAGGCTAATAAGGCTTGTAAGGCTTATAATACCTTATAATCACTACCTTTAATAGTACTTACTATAATTAGTATAGTCTAAATAGCTTTATATAAGGTTATTAAAGTCCCTAATAATATTAATAATAACCTATATAAGCCTAGCATAGAGCATTCTTAGTTATATAAGTATACACTTAATAGACTTACTAACTATAACTCTAATAACTCTAATACCTTAACACTAGAGATTTTAGATAATATTAAGGCTAATAATATAGGAATAGTTATATAATAATACACTCTATTATTATAAGATATATTATATATTAATAATTAGCTTATATAAGACTTTTAGGCTTAATTATTATTATAATTATAAGAGAGGGTTATAGTAAAGGCAGCGCTATAGGTAGAGATAATTTAGCTAGGGTAAGGGGTAGTTAGGGAGCGGTTAGATACTTAGTATAGAGCTACTATATAATTTACTATAGGTGGCTAGTATTGGTTATTATAGCCACCTTAGCCACATTTGGGGGTGCTAAATACGCAGGAGCGGGTGCTTAATAGTCACGCCCTACATGTATTACATACCCAGAAGCCAAGTCAGTTCCATGAAAAAGCTATTCGTGCGTGCGATGCTTCTCATCGCCACTCCCTTACCCTAGGGCTCCCCTCCTCATACGGAATGTAAATGTAGGTATTACATACGTAGTCTCCCTGCCCGGGTCAACATGACGTCATTCTCGGCGCATGATTTTGGCTTGGGGTGTGATTCACGAGCTAGTGCAAACTTTGCATGAGTGCAAAATGCATCTAACTAAACACACTAGCTATTTTTATTAGCTAAGATTTATAGAAATTTATAGAACTTTATTTAAATTATATAAATATTATATTTACCTTTATTTATAATATATCTTTTTAACTAAGGCTATATAAATACTTATAATAAGCTTAGATTCCTTAATTTTACTAACTTTACCCTTATTTTAAGTATAAACTTTATACTTTATATTATCCCTATATAAAGTTTATACTAGTATAAAAAAGATAGTATAAAATAGCTACCCTATATAACTCTATATATAATTTGTATTATGTAATGTCAGTGCAAAGTCTGCACCGGCTCGTGAATCACACCCTTGGCGTCTTTATCAGACCAAAATGCAGTGTGCTAGGAAAGCACTTGACAAAAGTACGGACTAGCACTTTGCAAGTTCCACTTGCTACGGATGTTGCCGCATTCCATACATGGCCAAGGCCATCATGGAATACGGATTACGGAGTATGTATGTACGGATGATGCTATGCATGCATGTACGGATTATGTATTATGTCTGTGAGTCTCCCTCGCCGATAATACGCGGCAAACATGTTTGTGCTCGCAGGTCGGTGGTGTCACCACAAAAAGACCGGAAAACCAGAGTCAACGGAACACAACATACTTGCCCAACGTTGACACCGGTTCCTATTGGAGGAGCTTCTCGTTCACTACGGAGTAGGGGAGAGTTTCTCCTTGGTCGCCTCACGTCTCCAATGCCGTGCTGTCGTGGCTCGTCATGCTCGACACAGCTTCGGAAGGCGGCTAGGCACGTAGTCGCGCGCGTGCCATCCCTTTCCCTTCAACCGTTGCGCATTCGCAATCGTGCAATATACTTGATTCTGCAACTCTGTCTTGAGACATTCTTTCACAGCCAATTCCTGCCTAGCGAGGACGATCAAGCCGAGGGACGTCAATAGGTTCAACACGTATAACCTCGACAAAACCCCCAAAAAAACTTCCAAAAACTTCCAAAAACTCCCAAAGACAACACGAAACGATGGGCCACCCCTTCACACCGTCTCTTTCGGCAGAGGATTTCCTCCAAAGTTCCTTCGACTACATCATAGTTGGAGGAGGGACGGCAGGCTTGGCAGTTGCTTCTCGGCTCGCTGAAGATGCGTCGCTCACGGTTGGAATTCTCGAAGCTGGAGGCGTCGCACAAGGCGACGAAAATGTTGATGTTCCTGCCTTCTATGGCCGGTCGCTCGGCGGCCAGTTTGACTGGGCGTTTGAGACGGAACCACAGGAGGGCCTTGCAGGTCGAGCACTGTCGTGGCCGAGAGGCAAGTGCTTGGCGGAACGAGTGCGCTCAACTATATGACCTGGGTGCGCGGAAATAAAGAGGACTACGACGACTGGCAAGCGTTGGGAAACGATGGATGGGCCTGGGATAAGTTGCTGTGAGTTCGGCCTGCTTGAGAGACCCTGTCTTGATAATCGTGTGGAGGAGCTTTGGACTGGCTGTGGTGGTCGCGCCTGGGTTTCCCGTCCCACCGTCACAAATTCGATGGCCTATTTTGCACCGGAGTGCTGTACTGAAATCCTTGCGTCATGGCAAACCGACTCACGTGTCCTGTAGACCCTTTTTCAAGAAATCGGAAACATTCCACCGACCGAGTCAAGCTCTGAGAGACGAATACGCAGCTACCCACGAAGCCGACGCCTTTGGTACATCTGGTCCCATTCAGATCTCATACTCGCCCGACTATTCACCTTCCCACAAGCTATGGCATGCCACGCTCAATGAGATCGGTGTCAGGACCAACTCGGCTCATCTTGCGGGCTCCAACGTGGGAGTGTGGACTAATGTCAACACTGTTGACCCGAGGACGGCTGTTCGAAGCTATTCCACTAGTTATCTCACCGCCGCACGACGTACCAATCTTCACGTCTTGACGGAAGCGACGGTAGGCGAAGTTGTTCTCAGAAGGAACCAGGGGAACCAGGGCCAAGGCGACTATGTAGCCACGGGTGTGCGATTCAGCCACCGAGGCAAGGAGCACGTGGTGTCTGTCCAGAGGGAGGTAGTCGTGTGTGCGGGAACCGTCAAATCTCCCCAGATCCTCGAAATGTCAGGCATCGGAAATCCGAAAGTATTGGAGCCGGCTGGAATACCGGTCAAAGTAGCCAGTCCCATGGTCGGGGAGAATCTCCAAGACCACATCAGTTGAGTCAACCCGCGCTCGTCGTACAGCTCCCGTGGTGTGATAATTAACCAAACTGTCAGTGGTTGTCATGGTATTCGAGGTCGACCCATCGTTGTCGAACCCAGACGATCTACTCACCGATGAGGCCATCGTCGCTGCGGCCAGGGAGAAATACTTGCGCGAACAGCGAGGACCCTTTACTGTCCTGCCCTGCGCCTTGACGTATATTCCCTTCTCCCAGACCGTGCCCCCAACCACCTTGGCCGACATCCACGCCAGAGTAGCGTTCGTGACAGCCTACGACGCTGAAAAGCGTGCCATCCTGCGAAGCCGCCTCGACGGCTCGTCCACAACGGGCCAAGTTGAATACCTCTTCGACCTCGGCAACTGGAGCACCACATTCAAGGGCGATCCCACCAAGAAGTACGGCACTATGCTTCAGATGCTGCAGCATCCATTCTCCGTCGGCTCGATACACATCCAGCCCAGCGGCAACACCTCGGGAGACGTCAAGCCCATCATCGATCCGGCCTACTACGCCGGCTACCACGGCCAGCTCGACGCAGACATCATCAAGGAATGCATCCTGTTTGGTCAAAAGATTGCCTCGACGAAGCCCCTCGCCAATATCATTCGCGCACCAGTACACCCCACGGCCGAGGTGGTGGGAGACGACGCCCAGTTGAGAGAATGGGTGAGGAACCACACGGTCACCGACTGGCACCCCGTTGGAACGTGCGGCATGGGCGGACGAGCCGGTATCGAGGGCGGCGTGGTAGACGAGCGGTTGAGAGTATACGGCGTCAGAGGATTGAGAGTGGTGGATGCGAGTGTGATGCCGCTGCAGATCAGTGCCCATCTACAAGCCACTGTTTATGCTATTGCAGAAAAGGGCGCGCACATGATCTTGGAAGATGGCGGGGGAAGCAGCAGCAGCAGCAGCAGCAGCAGCAGCAACAACGCGTGCTCATGAACATCGTATTCCCACATGTTTGCTCCTCGGGTGATGGACGCTTTACGAAAAAGTAGTCATCGCACACATTGCCCACCAGCTAGCTAGCTAGTATGACTGACCAATGACGAGTCTGTAGAAAAGTGGAAGACTTGGGGACGAACTTGACCATTATACGCGCTATTGTGACTTCTGACCAGGGTTGACTCTCCCACCATGAGGCACGAGACGAGGTAAGGCTGCTGTCACCGCGGTCTCGAGTAATAACTGCACAGAGAATATAGAGGTCCGACAAAAATTGAAATGATCTAAAAGATACCCTCCCTCCTCCCCATTTTGATCCATCATCTGTTTTGCGTCCCAAAATGTCCGCCCCACAAAAGCCAGTCATGTTATGCTCTATGCTAAACTGTGGAATGATGCAAATGACGGAAATATCGCAAGTTAAAAAAAAAAAAAAAAAAAAAAAAAAACCTCTCCCCCAAGTGAGCGTGGTGAAAATATGTACGGAAATGATGCCGCTCAGCGTGGTGGACCAAAAGGCAAAGACGAGGGGAAAAGTGATTGAAATTGATATTCTAGCGCCCAAATACTTTGAGCTCCAAGGCTCGCAGAGGGGGAAACGACACAATTGTGAATCCACACGCAATCCACAGGCCGACGTCACCTCCCGAGGCCAGGTCCGACAACGGACCGGTATACCACACCTGTGCCATGCCGAGAACAGCACCAACCCATCCAACCAGGAACGCAGCCAGCGCAGCAAGACCCAGGGGCTGATAGTCCTTGTCCTCCCATCTCGACCAGTCAAACCCTTGGCGGCCGCGGAACATGACATGCTCCATGAGCACAATCAAGACCATGATCATGGCCCAGTATCCCATCAGGGCGCAGAAATTCTGGAATATGGTGAACAAGTGCTCGCGTCCGGCTACTGCGAGGACGAATTCGATGAGAACGATGACCGTCGACCAAACATATCGTGGCACAACTTTGGCATATCGGCCGAGGACCTGAACACCCAGGGCCGCCGAGTACGTGCTGGGAATGCTGTTGGCAATGACGCCAAGGGATACCACGACGGAGCAAAATCGCCCGAAGCCCTTCAGTGGCTCGTATCCGGCAACAATGAGGGCACCAGAGTCGATGTTGGCAGCTGCCCAGGCAGGACTGTTGGCAACCCCAGTTCCCAGTCCAACAGCAATGAGGTACACAAAAGAGAACGATGTCCAGAGGCCTATGAGGGTGAGCAGGAAGATCTTGCGCTTGGATGTCTTCTCGGGATAGTACACGTAGAAGTCGGAAGCGGCACCCGCCCACGAGTTGGGCACGTAGAGGCAAATGTTGAAGAAACTCAGGCGCTGTGCAGCGAGAAGTGCTCCCGTGTTCTTGGATGGCGCTGACGCATCAAAGTAGGCGCCAGCGCTGCCGATGAGGACAAACAGGGCAATAGTCTGTGGGAGCCACGAGTATCTATGTCATGTCATTATTTGTACTCATGTCTCACAATCATTCACACGAGATAGCAACCCAGAAAAAAAAGAGAGGGGGGGGGGGAGGGGGTTTGCAAACCTCTCATATTTGTGGAAAATGGTCATGCCGAAAACTGCAACTACCCAGCAAACGACGCTGACGATGACGATTCCCACAATGATGGTCATCTTGCCATCGCTGACAGCGGACAGGACCTGACCACCAATGATACCATCAATCGTGGCGTAGCCAATCATGAGAATGATGTTGAGCAAGCACAAGATTTTGGACGGCCAGTAGCCCATGAAAAACCGCAAAACAACCTTTTTTTGAATTTCCGTGTTAGCAAGGACGGCGTTTCCCTGGACTCTCTCATTTTATTTCCCCACTGTAATTGGTGCTCAATCTCTCACAACGCTGGCGCATTTTGGGTTTGGCTATTCGGGAGGCAAGATAGAGTTCGCGCCAGCGACTCCGAGGCTTTGTTTGGGAGAACAAACTCACCATTGTTCGGTTTCCACTCTGAGGACCCCATATACTCATGTAAGCCGTGGTAAGACTGCCCACGAACGCGCCGAGAACAGCACAAATGGCACAATCCAAGAAACCCAATTGATATGTCAGGGGACCCAACATAGCTGCAGCCAAATTGTTCAGCGAGATATTGGCGCTGTACCACATGACGGCAACCTGAATATCGCTCGCGGTGGACGGAGGCTGTCGCTCTTCTGGAAGAACACGGGTGATGCCGCGAGCCTCGAATTCAGCCAAATTTTCGATGCGACTGTTGACTCGCCTCCATGTAGACGGCAAAGGATGCTTGTCCGCAACGCCATGCTCAGTAGCACCAGCGAATTCCTCATCTCGAGAAGCAGTCGCGCTCAGTTGCGGGATGCCTTTCTCGTCGAGCGTCTGGGTTTGATAATGCCCACCGTTGGAAGAGGAAGCCGGTTCCATGGTTCGCTGGCTATGTCCCCGGTTGAAAGGGTGTGAATGAAGAGATGTTCGTTGATTTAGGGGCCAAGTGGGGGGTTTTTTTCTGGGGGGGTTTTTTTTTTTTTTTTTTTTTGAAAGGGTATTTCACTTTATCGTCATGCGGCGTCAGGCCGTGATCGCTGAGGTCGATTTGTAGAGCGAGACATCCGCCACTGGCGTCCTTGCCAAGCAAGACACAACGCAAAGTCTACCACAGACTACAGTGGAGATGAGACGATATGACGCTGAGTCCAGTAGCTACTACGGGCAAGGATTGAGCAAGGAATGAATGATGAAAAATGCGCAACCCCAGGACTTATCAAAAGTAATGGCTCGGCAATGGCGCAAGAGGTACGGAGTAGTCTGTAGTGACCAAGATCTGAGCCCGCCCGTTATCTTTGGTGAGGAAGATGATGAAGGATCGCAGAACCAGTTATGAGTGGAAAGCTGACAAAGGATAATCCGTAGAAGACGGCTGATAGTCCGACGAGGCGGCACAAATGATGCATACAACATGCAAAGCAATGCCGAAACGCCACGTCCTCTACGGATTATCAGACCATAAACGCACTGAAGACAAGGGACATAGTCCGTAATTCGGGACACCAGCCCGTCGATCCGGCAGGCGTCCTCCCTGCCTCCATGCATGAATCCTCCTTCTCCAGATCATCGTCTCCGCCGTCGCCACTGCGTACATACATGTACTGATGTTTGAAGAAAAATTAAGACTGGCACACAGATTCGCACTGGCACTGGTGTGTGCGTGTGTGTTCGTGTTGCGTGTTGTCCTGCCCACTCCCCCTCCCCCCCCCTCCAATCCCAACCTTCCTTCGTATCGATTTCCATCATCAAGTCAGAATTGGCCGGCGCTCCCGTCCGCGCGGGCAGGGGCATCCCGGCAACACTGAAAGCTTGTCTGCCCATCCACTGCGAACGTGGCCAAGACGCGGCCACAACTTCTCTTTACGCCGTCGGCCTCGGTCGATTACGTGCATGCGGCCAGTTGCGTTCCCGGCGCCGACAAGGGAAAATGAGGCCATGTTGTTCGGATCGGCTTCGTGAGACATGATGTGCTGAGGACGCATGTTCGTTCCCCGCAACTGCCTTGCAATTGCATTGCCTCTTTGCTGTCTCTTGTGGTCTGGCAAGTTCGATCAGGCTTTCTTTCTTTTTTTTTTTTTTTTTTTTAGGGGGGGGAAGGGGTCGTGGCCAGCAGGCAAGCAAGCATTCCGTCGCACCTTCCCTTGCATGTCCTAAAAAAGCTTCTGTTCTAATCCGTACTCCGTACCAAAACGCAACCATGCTGGCAAAGGAATTGATCCAGGGTGTCAGGCTCGTTTCCAAGACAGCTTATCATCATGGTTCCTGCGCGCGCCCCATGGATTCGACTCCGAGGAGCATGGGGCCTCGTCCAACCCACCCGACTCACATGCCTTGACATGCCCAACCACGCCGTGATGCAACCCCTCACGGCAACCCTCTTGTCCAAGATTATTATTAGGCACAAGGCAAGGTGAGGTGCGTGCCTTTAAGCGCGAATCAGCCGGGAGAGAGAAGTCAGGCCATCATGTGCGGCCACGACCCCGGGACCCTTTTATGGCGTCGGGAATTTTTGCGCTCTGAACTTCGCACCATAGTTAGCTTTGCAACCTCGTCGACTTTTTTCCCCTTCTCATCAGGCGAAGCACGTAAATCAATAATACTGCGTAAACGCATTGTACGGATTATATATTGCCGAGCCTCCCTCCACCTTGCTCCTGCTCTCCTCTAATCTCCTCTGTTTTCTCTTATCTCTTATGTATGGAAGAGATCATATTATCGGGTGGCATGGGTGGCATGGGTGGTCGGTGGCTCGATCCTACATACCGAAGAGGCTGTTGTTTGTTGTTGAATAGGACGCACGCATATCTCATATCTCTTTGGACACGATATAGGGCCGCGCTGCCAACAATACATGCGCTTGTGTGCAAATACATGTACATGATCTATGAGTACCTACTACTTGGAAGGATGCTTGGTAATTTATGTAGTCCGTATTTCCCTAGGCTTTAAATATCATTTACATCAGTTAAGGGTAGTTATGGGTTGAGTGACTTTTGTGTGGCCTTGTCGTTTCTGAAGAGACTAAAATTCCGTATCTTTGGTTCATCTTTCTGTGTCGGAAGATCGCCGGAAAACCCTTGCCCCTCGATCCCAAAACCCACTCTGTCCACTGAACCGAAAATGTAAATTTATATACTCCGTAAAAAGCCGCCAATCCATAATCAAGGCTATCTGCAGCATATGGGCTCATATCCAAGACGACCGAGCTTTGCGAGTCCAAAGCCCCCCCTTTCTTATCTATGTGAGTTTGATGAAACATCCACAGTGGTTACAACCATAATTTTGTCCCCTGCAACCCCGTTGCGCTGGTCGCCACTGCCAGACTCGATCGGATTGGACGTCGGTTGCACATGTGTCAATGACTCTGCGTTGGCGCTCACTGCCGCTAGGTGATGATCGTTTGCATGTCCTTGTAGTATCAGCTCGATCTGGCTGCCTTGATCCGAAGGCAGTTGGTCTTCGTGAGAACGCTCTAGTCCTGCAGTACCCTCCTCCTGGTCATCCAGCTTGTCCCAAAGTGTTGTGCCCATCACCGAGGTGCTCAGCATGCTCTTGGGTTTCTTGTGCTTGTGGCCGCCACCGCTAATGGTCTGGCCTTGATACGCAGGCGTGCCGGTCTTGTCGTGGACGCGGAATATGGCTCGCAGGACGGGCCAGCACAGTGGCATGTTGCCGACTAGCATGGCGATTCCTACCTCGGCGACATACCAGTACAAGAAGACGTACGAGTTAGGGTTGTTGAAGTTGTAGAAGCGGTTGAGAATGGCCGCGAGGATATTGAGCACCCCGAGACCGAGGATGCAGCTCAGAATGATTTTCCGCTTCTTCGGCAGGCGCGTTTTCAGGATGATGGGAACGGGGATGAAGAGAAGAATGATATCGGAGGAGATGTTGCACGCTGTCGCGAAGATCATGTGGTTATAGTATGTTGCGCATTGGTCAATTCTGACGGGCACGGCCCAGTATTCGTACGTTGGGTGGCACCAGAAAAATATGAACATGAGCGTGACAACGACATATGTGAAGCCGCAGTAGCCTGCTGTAATCTTGACAAGCAGGTGTTGTCGTGGGAGAGTGTGTCTCCTGCCGCGAACTATTAGCATCCGGGAGAGTGAAGTCGACTACCAGGAGAAATTAAGACTTATTATTACTCACGTGAGGCGACCATAGAGTATTAAAAGGCAGGTCTTGACAGTCCAAGTGCCCGTGATGGTGAATATCTCCAGCACAAACGTCATGATGCTGCCATATACCGCATTGTGAACTCCTTCAGGCGTGAGCGCCGCGGCTTCTTCCGGAGACATGTAATTGCTGCCATTCTTGGCGACTTCGTTGATTGAGACGACCACTCCGGTAAAGTTGACCTTTCATTAGGTAAAAATAAATAAAAAAACTTACTGTTAGCTGCGTGAAGTCGCCCACGGACTAGGTAAGAAAGCATCATGACAGTATTGGAGAGACGAACCAAAGCAAAGAGCATCAAGTAGTCGTCTATCATCAGATTCCTCCATTTCCCCAGCTTCATCCTCCGCGATGCCATTCGACACGCAACGAGTAACACTCCCAAGGCATACAGAATCCATGATTCTATCAATAGCTTAGTTGTGAACTCCATGTCGGTCCTGCGATTTCGAATGCCCACTTCATGAGTAGACCCGAGGCAGGCGGCGCGCCCGTATCACCCGTATCACCCGCTGGTAAATGGTGCCACGTACGTTTGATTTGGCGAGGTTGATCCAGATTGTAGTCCAGGGACTATGGACGGCTTTGGCTGCGTGGAGGTGGTGAGAGCTGTTGACGAGTTAACAGCGGTGTTGCCCCGAGGTCGCGTTGAAGAGCAAAGGCAACAGCATCAACAGATCACCAGCAACGGATGGAGGAATGCGGCATGATTTAATGAGCAGACGAAGACGGCATCATGTCGGCATAGCGTTCGGGACCAGCGAGTTTAATTTCTGGGTCAACGTCGTGCTGCTCTCCTCCAGCTCCCCCCTGCTCCTCTGCGTCCACCCTTCCTTTCCCGCCATCCATGCCATCCATTCGGGAAGTGGCAGTTGCAGCGGCTAGCAGTCGTTGATGACGGCCGACCGAAACCTTGTTCCCCATCAGCACTTTGGAACCGCCGGATGCAGTAGAAGGGGGACGGGGAGGGGCATTTTGAGGACGAGAGCGCGCCAAACACCAGACTGGTTCACTGGGCGGGCATTCTCGGTTATCGCACCCGCCCCCGAAGCCCTGACGATTGCCAAGTCCAGACGAGGCGATATGATAAACACCTAGCTTATGCTGAGACGGCTCGGCAACGAGCTGATACGAACGAGGTGGCGTGAGTTGTCTTCGGAGTTCTTGCCGAGGCGCTAATTCACCGGGCAGGTGGAGGTGGGCAGGGAAGAACAGCAGCATGGGCACCATGGGTGGTCCATGGCTCAGTGTCACGTGTCGGGAATCAACTGGCTTGGCATGGCGCAAGCCACGATTGCGACAGGGTGGGTGGGTGGGTCCATCCGGTCCATCCCCGTCAGCGTACATTTTTCACTGAGTTTTTGGTAATTAAGGATCAAGATGATCCTTGAAAATCGATTGTCTATTATGCTGTTCATTGAAAGTGTTTCAGAAACATTCCTCCCGCTCGCTTGTCCCCGCGGGCGATATCCGCGGCATCCATGGCGATATCTCCCTTTCTACACAATTCACGAGCCACGTTTTATGTAGGCAATCTACTCCGTACGGACTTCGGTGTGAAAACTCTGCTCGTAGGGAGTGATATTACATCGTACAACGCACATGCTTACTCCGTACACACATAATACATTACTACCCGCACGCTTGAGGTCGTCTTCGCACTGTACGGAGCAGCGTTCCATCCTCGGTGGTGAATCTCCCCATTTCCAAGCATGAGGGGTCGCTGCCTGTTGCTAATGAGCGTTTCAAATGCCTCGTTAAATGCCTCGTTCGATGAACAAAGTCGTTCGTTAGAAACGCCACAGGCTGTGTCCGTACAGGAGGAAAAAAAAACAAAGGCAATTCTCCCGTGTTGGGTGCGTCCATCTTTGTTTCCATCACATATGTATGTATATTGAGACTGGAGGGCTTTTAGAAAGGATGCTAAGATACTGTTTGCATCATCTCAGGCTCGTCACCAAGCAACGTTTGTGATGCAGAGAGTGAATTTACCAATTTCCCAAGGCGACCCCGACGACTGGTCCTGGACGAAAGGTTCATGGACTCCTTCGCAGGATCATAATGCCTGTCGCTGATGAGTACATGACATGCATGACATGCATATATACATACATGTAGTCCGTACGTGCAGCATTTCGAGCCAGCTTCGCATCATTCACACTGCTCGCTCGAAACCTATTACCCCTTCCGTCACAGGACGGGGTCGAGATTCCCTGTCCGGCCCTTGACTATGCCTTCAACATCGGACGTGACCCAGCCGCTGTAGAAATCTCCAGGCTGAGGCTCGACCTTTTCGCCATCCACGAAACAGGCCCATGGATCGGCGTAGAAGGAGACGTAGCCGCGGATGGGCTCGAACATCGGTGTCGGACGCTCATACGACCAGACTCGATTGGACACCGAGGTGCCGTCTGCCAGGTCGATCTTGTAGTACGTCGCCGCGCCTTTGAACTCGCACACTGTTTGTCTCCGGGTTGGAGTCAGTGGTACGCTGATTGATGAGCGTGGCAGATAGTAGGCTGAGCCAAAAAGATGGTCAACCGGTTGTATGGTGCAATGTAATGTAATTGGTACTGTACATACTTGGTGGGTGATGGGTTTCCAGGGCCCAGAAGGCATCCTTGGTATCAGCAATCACCTGGCCCAGATACTTGATCTGCAGGTGTCGTGCTGTCCTTTCCAGGCGCGGCGGTCGGGGAAAGCTCTGCACGTTCATCGCGAAGAGAGCGAGGACATGAAAGGATGAAGAATGTCAACATTTAAACATTTTTCCATTTATTCCTGCCCGGAGAGATAATAATAATGCGTCGTCGTCATTGCTGAGCATGCAGTATTATGGCTGACCTTCAATCGGCCAACGTCGATGCCCGGTGGCAAATCGCAAATCGCAAATCGCGCGCTTATTACGGAGTAGTTAGCCCGCGATCCAAGGTGGGTGTGAACGGACGACAGGGGGGTGCGGGCGGGCGGGGGCCTCCTTTGGATGTGACGAATCAATTCAATTCGTTTGTGGAGCATCCCCTCTGTGAACGGATTGCGCCACGAATCTTTTGAAAACCCCTCCCTCACTGATCAATACTTTTTCCTTTTCTGATACGCAGCCATCAATCATTGTTGAACACCGAACGGCACACCGGGATATTGTAACTACTTGCACATTTCTCTTGGAGCGTACGGATTATTCTACGCTACCTATACTGTCGAGAAAAAAATTTGTAAAATATAATACTCCTCCGTTACTCCCTGCCCTAAATCGCCTAGTCCTTTCTCCCTGATCTTGTAAGAGCAGCCGTTGTCGGCGATGAGGGATCCTATGGAATCCATGTCCGCAAAGCAGCTGGTGCCCAGAAGAATAGATCCATCCGGATTCAAATATTTGCCGCCCTCTGCAAAATATCGCTTCAAAAGGGTGTAGCCGGCGTCAAATGTCTTCTCAGACTTGAGCTCGTCCGGGACGGCCTCACTGCTCTGCCAGGGGTGGTTCCAGAAAACAAAGTCAAACGTTCCGCCGACGTTTTCGAATATGTCGCTGACAAAGAAATCACCGCTCTGCTGGTTCCTGGAAAAGTTTTCTCGCGCGTGGTGCACGGCATGGGGGTTCACATCGACGGCGACGACGCGAGAGCCCGAGGCGGCGAGGTGGAGTGAGACGAGCCCGGACCCGACTCCGACTTCGAGAAATGATTTGCCCTGGACTATGGCGGGGAGGTGTTGTCCGTACCAGAGAGTCTCAGGGAAGTATTTTGGGGAGTACACCGAGGGATGGATGGCCAATCGGAATCCTCCAATCTCTGCATGATAAGGCGTCTGGTGTTTTTTCGACTCAGTCAAGAGATGGGAGACGCGTTTCTCCCATTCCTCGCGTGGAGATGCCATGTTTCCTTCTTCTTGAGCTGTGCCAATGACGCCGGTTATCGAACGATCGAACCAGATTTAGGAAGGGCGGTCCGGGATTTTGTCAGAACAAGCCGTTGATTATCGTGCTCAAAAGCGGAGCTTGAAAAACGAGAAGAAGAAGAAGAAAGAAAAGAAGAAGGACAAGAAAAAAGCATCATAGCACAAGCATCATAGCACACCTGGTGGATCATGATATCATATTGTACGGACGTGGCACGACAAAAAGAGATACGTGGGACGGGACGGAACGGGGTGGGGCCAGCATGACTCGACAACTTGATTGCGTTTTTGCTGAGGTGAAGTTTGGTCGGCACGTCTTTTGGTCTGAGAGTCTGTTTGGTGAGTAGCAAGATGATGGATCATGATACTATATAGTGATTCACGTGGATGCCAGCCGTCCCGCTACTGGGCTGCACTATGTAGGTGATGCTGGCAGCACACCACTGAGCTGGGCAGCTGAGCGAGGCGAGATTGCTGCTTGCCGAGATCTTCATTCAGGCGCGGAGCTCGAGTCAACCCGCATGATGATGCTGGCATAGTGCCTCTGGCCCATGAAGGCGCTCAGTTGGAAATGAAGGGGGCAACATGGTCCGAACTGCACTCAGCAGAGCAGCTGGACAAGATCCGCCGGGGCTACCGCCGACTTGACTGACAATGACTTCCAACCGCGCCCCGCTCATAAAAGCCGCCAGTGATGGAGAATATTGACACGGCACGTTTTTGCTTCTCATCGCAGGGGTGCACATCAACTCCAGAGACCAGAGACCAGAGACGGAGGGAAGCTTTGCAAACCACGACACCCATGGCACGTTTACTTACCACCAAGGGCGCGGGCACACAGTAAATCTCGGCTCCAAGCAAGTTCGTCTCGTATTTGGGATAAAGCCTTAGGACCATAATTAGGTAAGCGGTGAAAAAAAAAATATACGGAGTATATACCTAATATATACTAGGCATATACGGAGTACTAAACCCTATCTCCTTAGAGGTCCTAAGACTTGTGGGTCTGTGGGGCCTTCACAGACCCCCTGTAACAAGGTCAGTGCCACTGACCGCTGAAGTAGTACCAAAAATGATAGGGATAAGGTTGCTTGTATTTGTTAAGTTAGTACTCTAGCTAAGCCCTATATAATTATGGTTAACTATTACCTAAGCTATTCTTTACCTTAATAGGCTAGCCTATTTTAAGATAGTATTAACTATAATACTAAGAATCTTCTAATTACTATAAGCTATTCCCTCTCTTAATTATTATTCTTTATTCCCTAATAGTTTTATATCTTCTCTAAATCCTAATTAGCTATATCCTAAGTATTTAGTCTTAGGGGTTATAATCTTTCCTAGTATAGGATATATATCTTTAGATTATTAATATAAATCTTTTAACCTTATCCTTTACCTATAGGTTTAATCTTATATAATACTAATAATAATTTTCTCTTTACTATTAAAAGCTTTTCTTAGGTCTTATAGAACTTCCTTTTTAGCTTATTTTCCTTATTAATTTTCTTCTATATAAGATTACCTTCTTTAAACTATTATAGTAGCTTAGAAGATTTCTCCTTATTATTTACTTTTTAAGTTTAAACTAATTCCCTTCTCTTCTCCCTTAGATTAGAGTGCTATAGATTTATCTCTTAGATTATAACTAGATTATCTTCTAGCTTTAATAAGTCTTTCTTATCTTAATTATTACTAACTCCTATATGTTTAGTAAATAGGTTAAATCCTAATATTAATATAGCTAGAGTTATTCTTATGCTTAATATAAACTAATTATTTAGAATAGCTTAATTCTATAAATTAAGTAATACTCTATCCCTTTTTATTACTTACTTTATTAATTATTATTTTGCTAGATAGATATTTTACTTAGTAAGTCTTATTAAAGATAAATAAGAGATAGGGCTAAAAGTTACTATTATACTATATTTTCCTATAGTTAATTTAAAATTTAGATTCTTAAAGTAGGATTTATTATTATAGTAAATTCCTCTAGGCTAACTAAAAATAAAGCTTTAGTGTTTATTCTATATCTAAGTAACTAAGTCTCTAGTAGCTTTATTATAGGACTAACCTAGTATAAACCTTATTATATAATCTATAGTAATTAGTATATATAAATCTCTATTTTAAGCCCTAGGAGTAATAGGTCTAAGGTAATCTATTACTACTAATACCTATAGTTCTAACACTATAATAGTTTTTAGAACTAATCTTAGTAATCTTATCCTAGTTTATTAATAAATAAGATATAATTAGTAATAAGACTTAATATCCTTTACTTTATCTAGCTAGAAATATATCCCTTAAAGCTTTTATATTATAATAGTTAGACTAAAATGCCTTATAATATTATAAGCTTATTAAAGTTTTAGCAAAACCTTTTTAGAGATTATATATTTAGCTAAGGATTTATCTAGTTCTAAGTAATAGAGTTTTTAGTCTATAATTTAATATTTTAGCGCTTAATATTAAACTAGTTTTTATTATTTAGTTAGGATTATATAATAACTATAAATAATAGAAGTTAGGATCTCCCTATACTATTTAGATTCTAACTATTCCTAAAGCTTAGTTCTAATTATCTCTAAAGTTTTATTATCTAATCTTTCTCTATCTAGGATAATTATTATATTTATTAAGACTATTACTAGTTAATTTTCTATAGCTAATAACATATTAACTCCTATCCTTCTTTTTACTTTATATAGGTTAGATCTTAGTTTCTCTAGTAATTATAATATTCTATTAGTAATCTTTATAATTTTTATTATATTAGAATAGTATATATATTCTATATTTAACTCTTATAGAATATCTACCTATTAAGTAACCTTCCTATAAACCTTAGAGAGGTTTGCTATTAAGTTAATAATCCCTTTATAATCTATATATACCCCCTCCCGAGCACGAGGTAAAACTGCTAAGTATTTTATAGCCTAATGCCCTATTCTTTTATCTTCTTCTTATCTACCTTATAAATCTTATTATTTATATTACCTTTACTTTTTAGTATTTTTTCCCTTATAGTATAAATACTATTAATTATCTCTAGGTTAGATTTATCTTTACTTCCCTTCCCTTTACTTTTCTTTTCTTTTACTATATTATTTAATATTTTAGATAAGGTAGTATTCTTTTTATTACCCTTAGCTTTACTATTATCTAATTAGTTAGGGGTTAATTAGTTAATTAGTAACATAGAACCTACCTAGTAATTCGAATTAAATTAGAGATAAGTAAGGATAAGTTATGTTTAGTAAGAGAGTTTAAGTTTGCCTTAGAGCTTTAAAGCATAAATAGTAAGCTATAAGATAAAAGAGATATAGAGAGATAGAAAAAATATAGTTATAGAGAAAGGGGGAATTATATTAATTTATACTATAAGCAAAACTTAAACGAATTTAAGTTTAACTATAGTTATAAATTATAACTATATCTTACGCTAATATAGCTATAAAGTTTATTGTAAACTTTGCTCTAACCTTATAGCCCCTTGTATTTATAACCTTAGAGCTTATTTATTACTATAGCTATAAGAATTTAGTTATTAATTATTTTACTAGCTAGGTATTACTAGTAATAATTATGTGTTATAATAAATTAGATGCATTGGCGATAACTAATGATACTAAAAAAAATTATAAAAATCAATAATCTATATATACCTTTATAGGGTTATTTATTATATACTATACTAGGTTAATAACCTTCGCACAAACTTCCGCACCGCTCTAAAGGTCCAGAATCGCCTCTAAAATACAAACCACATTAATATTTAAATTCCTTACCTCTATTTACCCCCCCTTATAATATTATATTATAATAAAGCTAAAGGTAAGTATAAGGTTAGGATACTAATAGTAATTAATATAGGAGAAAGGGGGCTAGTATAGAGCTACTATTACCTAAATATAGGAATTAGATAGTTTAATATCTAAAGCAGTAAGAATAACCTAATAATAGATTAAATCTAATTTAAATACCTAGATAATATAAAATTTTATAATAAAATCACAAGCCTTATCCCTAGTAATAAAGTTACCTAAGTATAGCGTATTACTAAAGCTATTACTAAATAGGTAGTAAACTATACCTAAGCTAAAGTAAGGATAATAAACTATAATAATAGTAATATTTATACTACTAAGGAAGCCCTTAAATAAGCCCTTAAAGAGGCTATTAAAAAAGAGGCTAAGGAGAGTAATACCCTAACCTAGGCTAGTATTGCCACTAGCCTAGCCCCTAAGTAACTAAATACCTTACCTTCCCCCCTCTAAATCCCTAGTAAGTAAGACTAGAAAGTACTTATTAAAGGGAATACTATTTAGGAATTACTCTAGTTTAGAAGCATAGAAGATATAGTAATAGTAGTTAATAAAGCTATAGGCTAAGCTATAGTAATAGTAGCTAGAAGACTCCTTAGTAAAGACACTATTATTACCTTTAAAGGAAATACTACCTAATATAAATAAGACTAAAAATAAATTACTAATATATTTAAACTAGAAGTAACCCTTTACTAATATATACTTAGTATTATTATTAAGAGATTCCTAGTTAAATATATTTCTACTAAAAACTTAGTAGTAGAAATTAGAAAAGCTAATAAGGTAAATATAATTAAGGTAATAGTAAGGTAATTCTATAGTAAAGGCACCTAAAGGACTATCCTAATACTAAGCCTAGCTAAAGTTAAGAATACTAATAAGATATACTATAATAGTATAGTCTTTAAAGTAAAGCTATTTTAAACTAAACTATATAATGAAACCCTATAGCCCTAATAATATTATAACTATTTCTAAATAAGCTATATTACTAAGTTTTATAAGGTAGCTCTAAGGTATAGTAAGTATAGCGCTAGCTATTATAAGAATAAAGAGTTCTCTTACTTAATAAAAAATAGATAAGTAAAAGAAAACTATATTCTATACTCTAGACTATACCTAGCTTAGTTAAGAGACTACCTTATTTTAAAAGAGAAGTAAAATACTACTAAAGTAAGATATCTTAAATAACCTTCTTACTTTACTACTTACTTCCTAAGTAAAAGCCTAATCCCTCCTTATAAAAGATCTAGTATAGCCTTAGAACCTATTATTATAGCTACTAGAAAAAGAGAATATCCTATAAATATAGAATATAGCGCTAAATAACTAAGATTAGGAAGTATTAGATAGTATATAAAGTAACTTAAAGCTAGAATAAAACTAGTATAAAACTAGTATAAAATAGTAATAACTAATAACCCCCCTAATTAATATAATAATACTATAGGTCCTTTTCTAGAATATAAATAAGAAGAATAAACTAATATATATAGCACTTTACTACTAGACTAATATAGATATAATTATAATCTAAGAATAGGAATATATAAAAAACCTATAGCCCTTAGCGCTAGGCCTAGCCTAGTTCTAACTTACACACTATAATAAATATAATATAGTATATATTAATAAGAAATATAGTATAGGATTATAGTTAGCTTAGGGAGAAACTAACTAGTTACTAGTAAAACTATAAGAAGTTAATATTTACTCCCTTTATTTAGAGGGATATAGTAGTAACTAGAATACCCTTATTTATATAATTAACTTAAAGAAGCCTTATAACTAAAGTATAATTATTAGTAACTTTAACTAAAAGCACTCCCTTTAGGATAAGCTAGATAGAATAACTAATAAAGTAAATAAACTACTAGAGTTTATAAGCTAGTAAAGGCTTAGACTTATTATACCCTAGGGTAAACCTATAAGATAGTATAAAGAAAATAGGGATAGTACTATTAACCTAGTATAGGCTATACTAGATATTAAAGTCTACTATAATAGTATAAAAGACCTTACTAGCTTTAACTATATCCTATAGCTAATTAGTATTTTAAATAAGTAATAGAAAGCTACCCCCTAAGCCCTTAGATATATATAGGAAGCCTTAAATATATTATATATAAAGGTAAAGGCTATAATCTAGCTCTAACCTAAAAACATACTAAATCCCTATAATAAAGAGGGAATTAATAATTATATAACCTAGCTTATTATAAACTTATAGTAAATTATAAATAAAGTAGCCCTAAAAAAGCCCTAGGGACTACCTAGCCTAGAGGTATAGTAGTTAAGGAGAGTATAAAAGTTAGTTAGTAAAGTAAGGTAAGCTAAGAGATAGTAAAGATATAGGAGGACTAATATAAACTAGTAAGCTTATACTAAGGTAAATAAGGATTAGGAATATATTATTAAAGAAGAAAGGAGAAATATATAGAAAGATACCCTATAGAAAGCTAATATATAAGAGAAAGATAAGGAAGTCTAAAGGCTAGAGAGATAGGCCTAGCTTTAAAGCTAGGCCCCCCTAGAGCTCCCTAGACTCCCTATACTAGAAAGAAGTAAAAATAACCCTAACCTAGCTACTATATATAATAATAAAGCTAGTATACTAGCGTAAAGATTCTTCCCTAAACCTATAGTAAACCTTTTCTATATTCTAAACCTCTCTTTCCTAGAACTTAACAATACACTATTCTAGATAAAGAATAATTTAGATAA
The DNA here is from genome assembly GCA_018801565.1 of Epichloe coenophiala. NCBI lineage: Eukaryota > Fungi > Ascomycota > Sordariomycetes > Hypocreales > Clavicipitaceae > Epichloe > Epichloe coenophiala. The sequence continues at coordinate 749,535 of JAFEMN010000029.1, read as the reverse complement.
GATAAGATTATAAAAGTCCTATTAAATATAGCTAGTTAGAAAGCACTAGGGGATAATAAACTCCTAGTAAGCCTTATTAAAGCCTATAAAGACCTAGCTAAGAATACTATAGCTTAGCTCCTAAATATAGTCCTAGAAATAAGCTACTTCCTAGCTTACTTCTAAACTATAAGAGTAATAGTAATAAGAAAACTAGGTAAAATAACTAAGGAAATAAGAAAAGCTAATATATAAAGACCTATCTTACTACTTAATATAGTTAGAAAAATTATAAAAGTAGTAATTATAATATAGCTTATAACCTTTACTAAGGCTAAAGAACTACTCCTTAAACTATAAATAAGTAATAGGGTAAATAGATTAATAAAGACTATAATAAAAGTTCTTATAAAGTATATTAAAAAGGCCTAGGGAAGGGGTAGTATTACCTTACTAGTATAAATAAATATATTAGTAGTATTTAATAGAGTTAGCTACCTATACCTAATATATTTACTTATTAAAATAGGAGTTCTATAATAGCTAATTATAGTAATTTAAAGCTTCCTTATAAATAGAATAAGCTAGCTTAGCTTTAATAGAGAAATCTCTAGACTATTTATAATTAAGGCTAGCACCCTATAAGGCTTATCTCTCTTACTAATTCTCTTTTAACTTTACTTAGTAAAGCTTTATATTTATCTTTAGGCTATACTAGGTATAGTAGCTATAGGATTTATAAATAATATAAATATAGTAGTATTTAGTAAGACTACTACCTAGACTTAGAAGAGACTTAAAGCTATATATATATATTTGTTACGCTAGATAGCAATTTATGCTATTTACTAGTACTCCTGCGGTGGTATTTGCTTTGTAGTAGGAAAACCATACTAGGTTGCTAGTTATCTAGATAGCTAGATAACTAGTTAGTTACCTAGTTAGGTGAAAAACCTACTATGATTTGTTTAGCTATATACATGGTTCTAGCTCGTGTGTGTTTATTGCCTAAGCTAGTTACAACGATATTTTCCCCTCTATCTATCCCTGTATTTAACAATCGAGTTCCCAAATCCGTTAATTATGCAATATAGTTACAAACCCTAGCTCAAATTGAAACCCTAGAGCTCTAGGTATCCTAGCTAATTTATATAGCGAAGTAGCTTGTTTAATTCGCTTGCAAGGCTAGAAAAGTGGGGGCCCGGACCCACTTTTCTAGCCCTGCGATTGGTTCAATTTTAGAGGTGTGACTAAGACCTCTAAAATTGTGCCCCGTGTGGGATTCGAACCCACGACCTGCGACCTAGAACAGGTTTCCACAGCGTGTAACTATCACGCCACGGGGTACTTAAAGCTATATAGAAAATCTATAAGAAATAGGTAAAGTAAGTAGGAGTTAAGTTTAACCTAGCTAAAACTAAACTTATATACTTTAGTAAGTCTTATAAACCTCCCTAGACTAGGGTCTAACTTAGTATAAAGAAAATAGTGCTTATAGAGTTATATAGATTTCTTAGAGTATAGGTTAATAAAAAACTTAACTAGAGTACCTATAAGAATATCCTTAAAGGTAAATTTACCTAGTAGTAACTTATACTATCCTTACTAGTAATATTAGTATAAGGCTATAGCTTTAAGGATACTAGGCTTTTATATATATAAGTAATCTAACCTATTCTTACCTATAAAGTAAGTACTTACTATACCCTTACCACGAAGGGAGAAAAGCTAAGAGAAGTAGTAAAAAGCTTTATAGTAAACTAATTAGCTTACCTTTAAATTATTATAAAGGTATTTAAAGCCACTCCTATTATATAACTAGAAGTTAAGACTTATATTCCCCCCCTTAATCTATACCTAAATAATATAAAATAAAAGTTTAAGAATAGGATTATAAATAATAAAATTATAAAGAAAATCTAAACTATAGCTAAGTTAGTAGTAATAGTACTATACTATAAGAGAAAACCCCCCTTAGTAAATAATAAGCTAAATATAAACTTATATAAGGAATAGAAATATTACTAGGAAGACTAGTATAATAAAGAAAGGCTAGCCTAAAGTAAATATATAAGAGAGCTAACTAAGAACTACCCCCTTACTTATAACCTAAAGAAAATCTAAAAGTTCTATATAAGGCTAGATAAATATATCTTATTAGTAATAATTTAATTATATATAAGGAAGATAGGCCTTAATAAATTCCTATTTTATAGGAATATCCCTAGGGTGGTTTTACCCTTATATAGCTATAGCTAGGTAGTAAAGGACTAATACTATATATTAGTTAACTATAGTAACTATAACTATAGATAACCCTAATAGAGATAGCTTACTAATATATAGGAAGTAAGGCTAGCCCTAAATAACCCCCTAAAAGCAAGATTCCTAGTAAGATAGTTCCTAGGTATAGGAAGACTCTAATACTACTTATTAGTATAAAAGCTAGCTATTAACTAACTTAGAAGACTAGAGAATCTAGGCTAATTCTAGAGATAGATAGAAAACTACTTAAATATAAATATAAATTAAAAGATAAACTAGGTAGTATAGGAGCGCTAGTAGGTTAGAAGCAAACTTATACTATAATTATAATAAAGAACTTTTATATTTAAAATAGTTATTAGATTAATTTTAACTAAAAACTCTAGGTATTATAAGTCTAACTACCTTCCTATTTTGACGGGCGAAAACAACCACCCGAAAACGACGGATTTGACGATGATGACGAAGCTAACGAAACCGACGAAAATGACGATATTGACGATATTGACGATTTCGACGACTTCAATGACGGAACCTAGATATCGGGATCTAGGTCTGCGATATTTGCGATCCATCGCGAGGATTCAAGCTGCTAAGGTCTCTTTTCAATATATCATCTTTCAAGGCAAACACAATTATTAGGGCAAACATAATTATTAGGAATAATCCCTAGCATAATAGCTTAAAAAGGGGAGAGTTAATTTTCTATAAAAAGGAAGGGAATCTAGGGCTTTTATCTAGCTAGAAGGTCACATGACTAGGGATCCAGATTAATCCGACGATGCCGATAGATCCGACGATACCAAGGTCTAGAGGCTCGAGGTCTTATGAGAGAGGCCTCCAGAGGTCACGATCCTAGCCACACACTATTACCCTTACTTTAAACTAAAAACTAATTACTATATTACTTCTTTTCTAGAATAAAGATAGTATTCTTTACTACCTTTATATAATTCTTTATAAGGATAGTAATAAGTAAGAGATAGTTTATTTTTACTATATATATATTAAGGTACTAAAGCTAAAAGATAAGCTTAGAATGCTATTTCTTAGAGAAACTAGCCTAGTCTAGGCTTACTATAAAGGCACTTTACTTCTTTTTAGCTTAATTACTAGTATAGAGTTTCTTAACCTAGTCTTAGAAGCTATCTAGAACCTAGAATAAATAATATTAGTACTAGAACTAAGCTATTACTAAGTTAGATTAAAAGCACTTATATTACCCCTAGTAGCTATAAAAGCCTAAGTCTTAACTAATTACTAGTGCTTATTTCACTAGCTAGTTATATTTAGCTACTAGGTAAGTTAGCTATAAACCTAAGCTAGAAAAGAGGTAATTATTACCTTATTATATTAATAATTCTATACCTAATAGTTAAAATATATATTAGTAGCTATCCTTACTAAGCAAATTAGCCTTACTACTAAGCTAGAATAGGACTAACTTACTAATAATAATATAGCACTAATACCTAGGCTTTAAAACTAAATAGAACTTATAGGAAATATAATAAATATCTTTTAAATTACTAAGCTAGTATAAATTAGTAATAGGATAGGTCTAGAATAGAAGCAAATATAACTTATAAAGAGATCCTTATTCTTAACTTACTTATACTACTTAGTAGTTATAGACTTCTTTAGAAAGCCCTTATACTCTATAAATTCCTAGGTAAGTTAAAGCTAGAAATATAGTAATATTAGAATACTTATAGGCTTTATTAATATTATACTAGGTTTCCTTCTAATCTATAATAAATATTAGTAACTAACCTAAATTTAGCTTAAAATAGCCTTAAATAGTCTAGAAAAAGAGAAAAACCTATAAGAAGTTTAATATAAAAAGAGAAAAAAGACTAAGTCCCTAAGGAAAGAGAAGCTTTTTTTTTATACTTAATAAGAGAGAGAGGGGGATAAATTAGATAACTTACTTAAAAAATAAAGCATAATAGGCTTAATAATTCTAATAATATATAACTAGCCTTAATATAGAACTATTCTAGTTCTAGGTTAAAGCTACCCTTCCCTTATAATAACTAAGCAAAACTAGGTACTTATACTTTATTAGACTAATAAGGTAGGACTAGGCTAGAGTTAGCTAAAAAGTAAGGCTATAGAAAAGTTAGTATAAAAGTAAATAAGAAGTAAATTAATATTATAAACTTAGATTTACTTTACCCTAAGTAAAAGTAAAGAGACTTAAGATAAACTTACTACTAAACTAGAATAAGGTTTAAAGAGCCTAAGAATACTTATTTTATATATTTTTCTTTTCCTTTTTCTTTTCTATAGAATAAGGCTAGTGTAAGCTAGTAATAAACACTTATAATAAGCTACTTACTAAGTAATATAGGCTTACTATAAGGCTAGCGCTAGCTTAAATATAAATATAAGAGGGTTTTTCTTCCTAGGTTAGGGTTTTCCCTTTTAACTTAGTAGTAGGAGTACTAGTAATAGCTATCTATAGAGCTAACTAGCGTAAATAATATATATATATATACCTTTAATAAATAAGGTAAACTATTAACTAGCTATTATATCTCTTTTAGTCTAATAATAATAGCTAATATTTCTTTTTCTAGCATTATATAGTGTTTTTCTACATCCCCTAATCTATATAATATCTATATAATAATTTAGACTATTATAAAATTCAAATCTATAGCACTTATACTAGGTTCTATATCTTCTAGCTAGAATAAAACTCCCCTAGTTTCTATATCTAAAGTATTTATTACTAAATAAAACTATATCCCTAGCTAGGCCCTAAAAGTAGTATTTACTTAAATACTATAGTAAATCTAGAGTAAGGCGTTTTAAGCTTCTAGTATTTATTTAGGTTTCTTCTTTAGAACTTCTACCCTTTAGACTAATAGCTTCCTAGATTTTATAACTTTCTAAACCTCTTAGAAAAAGACTTTCTTAATAGTTAGTACTAGATCTAATTTACTAGGGATAAACTTTCTTAAGAAGGGTATTAGGTAAATTAGAACTAAGATTTTATTCTAAGTTTTTAAAAGCTACTATTAGAAGTATTTTACTAGATTAGTAAATCTTTTATAATATTTCCTTACTAGTCTAATCTTTCTATTCTTAATAGAGAATCCTATATAGTTAACCTTTAATATAAAGAGAGTTATTTTATATTTACTTAGTCTAATTAGTGCCTAGGTAATTCTTAGGAAGTAGTGTGTTTATAAGAAGTTAAAGTAATTCTCCTATGCTTTAGAACCTAAGTAGTAATTATCTATATAAATAGAAAATAATATCTTAATATCTTCTATATACTCTAATATAGATTTACTCTTAGTCCTATCTTTAAAGAATAAATAACTAAAGGTTATATCCCTAAACCTAGCGTATATTCCTAGTAACCTAGTTAATCCTTATGCTATATTATTATAGTAATATATTCTATTAGGTCCTAAGAATGCTATCTTATATTTATTAGGTAAATAAATCCTAATTGCCTAAAATCTATTTAAAGTATTTACTTAAAATACTACTATTAATCTTCTATAATAAATTAAATCTAAATTAGCTTCTATATTATAGTAAGGGTAAGCTAATTTTACTATCTTACTATTTATATTATAGTAATTATAAATAACTTAAAAATCCTTTCCTAGCTTTAGGGTAAATATTATTAGGGCTACCTATTCTAATTCTCTATAGCAAATAATACCTACTTTTTCTATAGCTAGGAATACCTTCTTTAAAAACTTATAATATATCCTTAAGTAGTAGTATTACTTTCTTTTCCTAGGGTAAGTATTTAGAATTAAGGGAATATAATATTATAAAAGGTTAGTTATATAAATATCTTTAAGCTTCTTAATAAAAAAATCTTTAAATATATAATATAGCCTTATAATTATTCTCTATTATTCTATAGTCCCTATATAGTCTTAAAGTATAATATTAGACTAATTAAACTAAGAAACTATAGTTTTAGTTACTAAGTTTACTAATAATTAATTTATATATAAATTCTAGAATCTTAAGGGGTACCCCTTAATTTCTAGTTTCCCTATATAAATCTCTAATTTAGCTAGTCTTACACTATCTAGTGTAACTCTCCCTATGTCTATATTATAAACTACTATATAACCTATGTAATTTAAGTATATTACTAAGTCCCCCTAGTAGCCTTTACTATCCCTAGTTTCTTTAAATAATTCCTTAATCTAGTTATTTATATAGCGATTTCTAATTTTTAAGGGGGAGGCCTTTATTTTCTCTTTTACTATATAAATTAGCGGTTTATTATGTCTAAGGGTATATATATAATAATACTATCCTTTTCTTATAATAAGTTCCTATAGTAAATATTACTATTTACTTAAATATAGCTTCCTATTCCCTATTTCCCTAATTAAACTATAGATTTACTTATTTATATAGTAATTTTTATTTCTCTAGGGGTAGACCTTAATTTCTAACCTTTCTATATAAATTAGGCTATCCGGGACCTAGAACAAATGACGTTAGCACTGGAACCGAGCCGCTACCGAGTCGGATTAGAAGCACTCACATCACCCCTAGCGGCTATAGAAGCCTAAGTCTTAACTAACCACTAGTGCTTATTCCGCTAGCTAGTTATATTTAGCTACTAGGTAGGTTAGCTACGGACCTAAGCTAGAAGAGAGGTAATTATTACCTTATTGCATTAATAATTCCGTACCTAATAGTTAAAATACATATTAGTAGCTATCCTTACTAAGCAAATTAGCCTTAATACTAAGCTAGAATAGGACTAACTTACTAATAATAATATAGTACTAATGCCTAGGCTTTAAAGCTAAATAGGACTTATAGGAGACACACTAAATATCTTTTAGATTACTAAGCTAGTATAAATTAGTAGCAGGATAGGCCTAGAATAGAAGTAAATATAACTTATAAAGAGATCCTTATTCTTAACCTGCTTATACTGCTTAGTAATTATAGACTTCTTTAGAAAGCCCTTATACTCTATGGATTTCTAGGTAGGTTAGAGCTAGAAATATAGTAATATTAAAATACTTATAGGCTTTATTAATATTATACTAGGTTTCCTTCTAATCTATAATAAATATTAGTAACTAACCTAAATCTAGCTTAGAATAGCCTTAAATAGTCTAGAAGAAGAGAAGAACCTATAATAAGTTTAATATAAAAAGAGGAAAAAGACTAGGTCCCTAAGGGAAGGGGAGCTTTCTTTTATACTTAATAAGAGAGGGGGGGGGATAAATTAGATAACTTACTTAAAAAATAAAGTATAATAGGCTTAATAATTCTAATAATATATAACTAGCCTTAACATAGAACTAGAATAGTTCTAGGTTAAAGCTACCCTTCCCTTATAATAACTAAGCAAAACTAGGTACTTATACTTTATTAGACTAATAAGGTAGGACTAGGCTAGAGTTAGCTAAAAAGTAAGGCTATAGAAAAGTTAGTATAAAAGTAAATAAGAAGTAAATTAATATTATAAACTTAGATTTACTTTACCTTAAGTAAAAGTAAAGAGAATTAAGATAGACTTATTACTAAACTAAAATAAAGTCTAAAAAGCCTAGGAATACTTATTCTATATATTTTCTTTTCTCTTTTTCTTTTCTATAAAATAAGACTAGTGTAAGCTAGTAATAAATACTTATAATAAGCTACTAACTAAGTAACGTAGGCTTACTATAAGGCTAGCGTTAGCTTAAATATAAATATAAGAGGGTTTTTCTTCCTAGGTTAGGGTTTTCCCTTTTAACTTAGTAGCAGGAGTACTAGTAATAGCTATCTATAGAGCTAACTAGCGTAAATAATAATATATATATATAAATTAGGCTACTATTATGTCCTAGTGTGTTTATCTTTAGATCTTAGTCCTTTAAAATACCTAAGTCTAATATATTATATATCCTATCCCTAGCTTCTTAAACTAAGTCCTAATTTTTATTATTTATAAGGAGATTCTTACTTAGTAAGGGGGTACCCTTAATTTTTAATTTTCCTATATAAATTAGGTTCTTACTATATCTAAAGGCATCTATATTACATTCCTCCTAGTGTATTATAATACTATACATATCTCTTAGGATATTAAATAGGTTAAGATTATCTTATCTATCTTAATCCTATTCTTTACCTATATAAGTTCTTATATACTTCTTATTTCTTATCTTATTAGTTTCTCCCTTATCTAAGTCTTCTAAATTATCTCTTATTAAGTCTTTCTAGGGTAATCCTAAGCTCTTACTATTTAATGCTTCCTTAGGATCTTATTTACAATAGTTATAGTTTATTCTTATAGCGAATTGCCTTTCCTATAAAGCTTTATAGCGTTTAGTCTAACTCTAAGTAATTATCTAATAGGTAAATATAAGTTTTAGTTAAGGAATGCTAATATAATAAGAGAATAATTTAATTAATATCTTAGGACTTAACTTAATAGCTATTCTATCTATAATAATGTTTCGCAGTAGTTTCTAGATAACTATAGTAGTAAACTTTAATTTTAGTTTATAGATAAGAACTTATTTATTAGTTGTTTTTGCTATATTATTTAAATCTAAACTATATAAGCTATGTAATTCTAATTCTATTTTATTTATAATACTATTATTTATCTTACTAATATTCCCCTTACTCTTCCTATCTTCCTAATATACTCTTTAATTAGTCTTTATTCTCTAAGTACCTTTTACTAGTGTTTCTTTATATTTTATTATTCTAATCTTATCTGCTAGCTATAGTAAATTAAATAAACATAAATAATTACTAGCTTTATTATTTATTATACTTAGTTTTTTCCCTCCTAAGCACGAGGTAAAACTGCTTAAATGATTAAAGTTCTATGTTTTTTAACATCTTTTCTAAATATCTAGCCTTTTTCTCTAGTCTTTTATTCCCTTTCTTATTCTTACTTTTCTTAAATTTCTCTATATTTTCTTTAGTTTTCTTAATTTCCTTTTAATTAGGATTTTTATTAGCTCTTTAGATAGCCTAAGGGTTCTATAGCCTAGTGGTTATTGCCCCTAGCTTTTAGTCACCCTTAGCTATGCTATTATCTAATTAGTCAGGGGTTAATTAGTTAATTAGTAATGCAAAACCTACCTAGCGATTCGAATTAAATTAGAGACAAGTGAGGATAAGTTATATTTACTTTAAGTTTACCTTAGAGCTTTAAAGCATAAGTAGTAAGCTATAAGATAGAAGAGATATAGAGAGATAGAAAAAACATAGTTATAAAGGAAGGGGGAATTACATTAATTTATGCTATAAGCAAAACTTAAATGAATTTAAGTTTAACTACGGTTACAAATTATAACTCTTGCGCTAACGTAGCTATAAAGTTTATTATAAACTTTGCTTTAACCTTATAGCCCTCTATATTTATAACCTTAGAGCTTATTTATTACTATAGCTATAAGAATTTGGTTATTAATTGTTTTACTAGCTAGGTATTGCTAGTAATAATTATGTGTTGTAATAAATTAGATGCATTGGCTATAACCAATGATAATAAAAAAATTATAAAAATCAATACTTAGTTTTTTAACTCTTAGTTTCTAACTTCTTTTATAATCTAATTATTTAACCCTCTTAGAATCTATTTAACTTCTTCTAGAATTTCCTAGTTATTTTCTATAAACTCTATAATCTTATCTAGATCTATTTTCTATAGTAGCTGAGCATATATATTAAATCTATAGAATAAATCTAGGTAAGGATATATTAGGAGAGTTTATATTTCCCCTTTAGTTCTAGTAATTATAATCTTTTCCTATCTATAATATTTAATAGTATTTACTCTTTATAGCTAAACTTTTCCTAATAGAATATCCTAATTCTAGGCTAGTATAACATAGTATTTTAATAATACTAGGATTCCGCCCACTATAATCTAGAGGTAAGTATAGTAAGTAATCTATTAATCTAGATTATTTACTATCTAAATAAATCTTCTTTTTTATAACTAAACCACTAGAAGTCTATGTCTCTTTAGATAGCTCTTACTTACTAATTCCACACTTAAACCACTATTAAGCAAAGCTAAGTTACACTAAATGCCTTTAATATAAGATATAATATATCCTAGGGTTATTAGAACTTCTCTATCTGGTTAAGCAATATTATTCTATGTAATTACAGTGTTTATTAATTCCAAAGACTTATAAGCAAGTTTATCTAAATACACTGCTTCTTTATAAGGTTCTATTAGATTAGATACTATAGATTTTGCCTTATTACTTTTTATCTTTTAGCAATATTATATTAAGTAGCTTAGTTACTATTAGATAATTAGGGCTATTTAAAGAAGCTATAGAATACTAATAAATACTATAGTTTTACTTTAATATTTCCCTAGGTTAAATAGTAAGACTTACTATTTTTCTATAGCTTAGATATTCTCTAAAGCTAATCTTTAATAGGGTTATAGGTTTAAAGCTATATTACCTATTACTACCTCCCTTAGTATAGTAATAATAGTAAGCTCCTAGGGTTTTACTATAGTCTTTTCTAGATAGAGTTATAATATAGAAAGCATTTATTAGAATTCCTTAGTAGTTATCTCCTAAAGTAGTTAATATATACTTAGATTAGAATTACTTTCTTCCTACTAAGTATTATTAGAGTCTAGAATTTCCTTAATTTATTATTAAGATAGTTTGCTTAAGGTATTCTTAGGTTTAGTGTTTATTTTAATAATCCTCTTAGCTAGTCCTTAAGTTAATACTAGCTTATTTACCTTCTCCTTTTCTTTTAATATTATAGTAGTGTTTATTTATCTAATTTTATTCTCCTCCTAGATATAGCTTAGGGAATAGTAGTTTAGAAGTAATACTATAAATACTTAGAGGTCTAAATTAAGAATATATTCTTTAGGTAAAATTAGTTAATCTATCTTTATTATACTAATAAAATTAGACTAGTTTAAGTTATCTAATTCCCTTTAATAATCTCTCTTTATTTATAGTTTTTTATAAGTCTACTAGTCTTAGTGTTTATTAAAGTCTTTAGATAAGTATTTATCTTTCTTTAAGTAGTTATAACCTATATATCCCTATTTACTATATAAGAAACACTAGAAAAAGTCTAGGTCCCTCTAGGGTCTATCTTAAGGGTATATACTAATAGTATTCCCTCAAGGTCTTCCTAGAGATTAGGGTTTATTATTTAAGTTATATTTTAATTAATTATATTATCTAGCTATCTATTAAATATTCCTAATAGTTTAAGCCTAGAATACTTTTAATTATCTTACTAGTTTTACTATTTAGTTAGTAAATTATTTCTCTCTTTACTATTAATCTTCTATTTCTAGAGAGATCCTATACTAGCTATTAAGATTTTATTATTAAATAGTTATATTATCTTTTTAGAGATAGATAAGCAGTAGTTATATAGAATAAGCTTTAAGTTGGATATTATTTAGTCCTTTATAGCTATTCTATCTATTTACTTATTTAAAGTAAATAAATAATCTAATACTTTCTCCTATAGTTAAGTATTTACTTCTTTATTTACTAGATAGGTAATAAAGTTTATAAAAAGAACTTATTAGGTATTAGATTTTATCTTAGAGACTAAATACTTAGCTTATTAAATATAAGTAGTTAGTATCTTACTAGGTTCTTATATAAAACTATATATCTCTTACTAAGTAAAAATTTTAATAAAGGGATTAGGGTTCTTAAACTTAGTTAGGAATTTAAAGAATATCTATTCCTAAGTCCTATCTTTATATTCTAAATCCTTATACTAGAGAGCTACTTTTCCCTATAAGCCCTAGATAAATATTAAATAAGTAAAGGTATTAATATATTCTTTTAGAGTTTATACTATTATAGCTATTATTTTATAATACTTTATATACTCTTTAGCTAGCCTATCTTTTAGTAAACTAGAGAATATAATTCCTTTACCTATAGTTAGGTTTATAGGGAAGAAAGGACTGCCTATATTAAGTATTTATTTAGTTTCTCTAGTATTAATAGGTTCTTTAGATTAGAGTAATAGAGAAGGGAAAAGTAATAGGATTTTATTTACTAGATAAGGCGGTTTTAGGGAATAAATAAGGCTATTAGGGCTAGGAATAAATTCTAATAATCTTCTATTATTCTATTCTAAATCTAAGCTTAGGATTAATTCTTTATAAGTCCTAGCGTTTAACTCCACTAAAGTTAAGTCTTATATAAAGTAATTAAAATTAGAAATTAGAAATCTAGGGTAGATTAGGATAAGCTAAAGGTAAATATATTAATAGTATATCTAATCCCTTAATAGAGATCTAATAGAGTTAGTATTTAGAGAGTCTTAGAGTTTTATTAAAGAGCTTATAAACTTTATCTTAATAAAGTTTTTAAGAGAATAGGAATAAATTTAAGGCTAAACTTAAATTATTATATATAAATCATTACTTAGTATTTACCTAGCCTTCTAAGAAAAAGAAAAAAAGAAAACCTCCCTAGTACCCCTAGGAATAAAACCTTTTTACTCACCCCCTTAATAATTCCTTCCTTCTAAATCTAAACCTTCCTAAATTAAGTAATCTCTTATTATAAATATAGTATATAGTGTACTATTTATACTATACTATCTAATTAAAAGATTAGATAACTAACTAAGTAAGGTTAAAAGTAAATTAAAAGTAAGGAGGTAGCCTATTGTCACGGCTTGAGCGTAGGGTTAAATAAACGAAGTAATAGCTAAGATTCTTGTAGTTACTACTAGGAAGATGCTAGCTAGGGGTAGGTGCGTAAAGGTTTTAATCTTTAACCTAGTACTAATAATATATATAGTCTTTAAGGAATACCTTGCTCTATAAGCACGTAGCTATCTCGTAGCTAGCTAGCCTCTTTGTTATTTACGCGGCCTAAAGGTCCTCCGAAGATCCGCTCTAATGAACGTCCTGTCTCTGACCTCTGCGCTCCTGACACCTATATACCTTACCTTTAATTATAGTAGTATAATTATTCCTATAAACTAAGGTTTTTAGTGTTAAAAGCTATTATAGGAACTTCCTTAAAGTAAGAAATTTATTCTTTAGTCTATACTATATTTAGCGTATCCCTTAGGGTATTTATAGCTATAATACTATATAAACATTACTACTTCTCTATATAGCTATAGTAATAAGTAAATATTCCTAACGGGTATTATAGTATATCCTAGGAATAGTTTTCCTAATTTATACTATATTTTAAGAGGCTCTTAGAGTAGTAAGCTTAAGGTCTATATTACATTATATTTATTATAAAATATGCTACCTTCTTATTATAAAAGAGCGAAATCCTAATATTACTAAGTATATAAATACGCATTCTTATAACTAAGTCCTATAGTTTAGATTAAATTCTAAGGTTAAAAAATTCTTTAAGGTTATCTCTAATATCTATTATTATCTATTGTGTGCCATGAGATGCGCGCCTAGAAACACGCAATCGCGATGACAAGCATAAGGGATTATAAGGATGGATAACACAACAAGGGATGACGATATTAGTCATCTGGACTAGGGGACTATTTAATCTATAAAAGAGATTACCTATAGCTAGATTCTTTTAAGGTTCTATATACACGCCTAACTCTAGATTTTTTTTAACTTAAATGCCTAGCGCTACTATAGCTAATATTGTGTTTACTTTAATAAGATAAATTAACAAGATTACTTCCCTAACTTAACTAAAAAGTTACTTCTAATCTAATAGACTATTTAATCTAAATTATCTCTATCTAAAGAGATAGGTTTAGCTATTATTATAATTACTACTATTAAGTTAATTAACCCTTTAACATAAGCAAATGTCACCGCTACCTATAACTATAGGCTAGCATTATATCTTTTAGGGTATTGTTTTCTGCTTAATAAAACTAGTAAAGAAACGCGGTTTTAAACCCCTAGGACTTTTTCCACTTTCTAGTTAATTTGCTACGGATTAAGATTAATTAGAAGCAAGTTTTTAATTATGCTTTTAGCTATTCCTAAGCTAACCTATATAAAGACCCCTTTATTTTACTTTCCTTACACTAAGATATAAATCTAAAGCCTTAACTAGAATTCTATAATAGTTATAGCATAAAGGAGAGGCTAGCTAAGTACGCTAAGCTAAGGTAAACTAAGAGTATAAACTAGTATTATATAGAAGCGTAAAAAAGGAGGCTAGATAACTTAGAGATATACCCTATAAATACTAGCTAAGCTATTAATCCCTTACTAAAAGTCTCTAAATATAAGACCTTAAGATAGAAAACACTACCTAGTATTATAGACTATTTAATCTTAGGGCCTATAGCTAATTTTGCTATTATTTAGCTATGTATTAGGGTCTTATAGCTTATTATAAAAAGCTATATAATTATACTAGTAGCTTTCACTTATGGTTTACTTATAACTATAAATACTACCCTATTAAAAGTTTTCCTTTATAGAAGTCTTATAAGTATTATAATATTTAGTTAAGCACTTACTTTTCTATAAGATTAATTAAAAGAAATATTAACTAACTCTATATCTAAGCCTACTCTATCTTATTCCTAATAACTAAGTAAAGCAGGACTAAGCAAGCACCTAAGCTACCTAAAGGACCTTTAGGATTTATTATTACCTAGTACCCTAATTACTAGCTAGGAACTATTTAATCCTAAGATAGTTATTAGTCTAGCTTAAACTTACTTTAAAGATTACTTAGGAAAAAATCCTAATAACAAACCTAAGGTACCTAGCCCTCTTAGAGAACTTAATATAAAAACCTTTATAAAACTTCTAGGGGAAATAATAGTATATTAAACCTCTCTTATTACTATATAAAATAGGTATAATATTTAGTAGTTTATAGAAGATAATATAGCTAACTTTATTAAGGACTTTAAGGCAAAAATAAAGGCAATAAGTATCCCTAAGATAGATTAGTATAAGATACTTAAGTATAATATTAATCTAAAGCTCTAATAGATAGTTAAGATACTAACTATATCTTAAACTTAGAAGAAGTCTAAGAAAGAAATACTCTTATAGTTTAATATAACTAGCTAGGATTAAATAGAAAATACTAGAGAGTAACTTAAAGACCTAAATTTAATATAACTAAAGACTATTAAGAAGACTTATTACTAGTTATAGAAGTATTATACTCTAATATCTAACGCAAACCTAATAGGATAGAGAACCACTATAACCTAGTCTAACTATATTTATAAGGCTTTTCTAAAACACTTAATCTTAAGCTTTATAGATTAAAAAGGTTTTACTTATAAGGAGATCTTAGTAATAAAGTATAAACTACTTTAAATAGCACTTAATATATATATTTATATATACCTAGAGCTTAAGAATAAAGACCCAGAGTTTTCTAATATAGAAAATCATACTTTAGATAAAAAGAATTTTAGCTTTAAAATATAGTTACTATTTAATTAAGCAGCCTTTAATAGTCACTAGGCCGCTTAAAAGAATTATTTAACGCTAGGTAATTTATTTAAGTAAGATAAGAAGACTATTTTAATTAATAATAAAGCAGGATAATAAAGGACCCCTAGATTAGCTAAATACTAAGATTAAATAAAAGATCTAATAAAGTAACTAGTAGAGTTAAAAATTATAGTTATAGCCTAGGTAGCAAAGGAAATTAATATAGTAAAGTAGCTTAAGAAGAAATATAGTAGCTACCTTTAATATTAATAGTAGACTTATTAGATAAACTATATAAGCTTATTTAATCTAGATAAGGAGCGCTATTTTAAGATAAATATAATATTAGGAAAAGGTTACTAGTTAAATTATTATCACTACTGTAATAGGGAATTATATCTTATAATAAAGTATAATACCTTAAAATTTAATAATATATTAAAGTTTGCTATATATAACCTAAAGGTTTATATTTTAGCAATTAGGGATAACATAAGATATTAAATCATACCTTTAGTCTTGCTTATAAGATTCATTTCTATTAGTAGCTATGCATATAAACTAGCTATATTCTAGGTTAAGTACTTTAAGGACTATAAGATTATATATATAATTCCGTGAATTAAGGAACACAGCCCTTATAGAGGTTTAAGCTAGGAAATAACACTAAAAGAATAGGAAGTATTTAATCTAATAAAAGGTTTGTTTAACCTAGTAGAATTTTAACCTAAGAGAGAGGTTAATATAATATTAATCTTAAAACACAAGATATTAGGCATAGTATTAGCTATTACCTTTAAGAAGCTATACATAAGGGAAAAGGAAAATAAAGAGATTATTATAAAAATCATAGCTATTAGCGAATAATTAGTAAAGCGCCTAAGAATTAAAGATATTATGGATAATAAAGTGGAAGACTAATAACCTTGCATTTAACTTGCTTAAGAGAATTCTATAATAACTAAGGGCAAGAAAAACCTATTAAATAAGGTTAGATAGAGAATCCTAGATTAGTTATATAATAAGGTCTTTTAGAAGAAGATTAGAGTGCTCTTTTAAGATATCTACTATATTATACTAACACTAGTAAAGGCAGTTAGTAATAAATATCTCTTATAAGTAAAAGGCATAGAGAATATCTGCTACTATAATAAAGATATATTAAGGCTAGCTCCTCCCTTAAAGATATTTAGCGTAAAACCAAATCTAAGACTAATTAATCCTAGAAATTAAATTAACTCTATCCTTTAATTAATAAAGAAAACTCTTAAGAAGAATAAGAAAAATAAAGCTATAGCTAAGAAGGGCTTACTAATAATGCCCCTGCTAGAGATTAACATAGCATTATAGGAGCGAATTTAGGAGAGACTAGGAGCTTGCCTAGAATAGGTTAAACCCTAGTAGAATTTAGTTAATCTTGCTTAGATAAACTTTATACTTAATATAATCTTAAAGCTATAAGCTACTATTAATTACCTATAAGACTTACTATACCTATAAGTCTAGCTAAATAACCTAGAAAGGGAGCTTCTCCCTAGACTTATTAACATAGAATTATAAGGGAATATAATTACAGAAAGCATAGCTAGATAACTTAGACTAAGGATTTACCTAATAGATATAATAAACATAATATTATTTTTATTATATAGTATTAAAATAATTAGGGAGGTATAAATAAGGCTATATCTAGGGAATATCTAAATACCCGCTAATTTTTATATTAGACCTAACTTAGTAAATATTAATCTTATCCTTAGAATACTGTTTTTTAGGCTATCCTAAATACAGTTTAATCACTTAAGAAGTAAAGAACTTTACACCTAGTGCCGCTTTAGTAATATTATTATTATCTTAAGAGTTACAGGAAGCATCTAATAGCAATACACTAATAAGCAACTAGTCTAGTAACTATTTATTAATATTATTATATTTAGTTACCTAGAAGCAAAGAAAGATTAAATAGTTTATAAGGGTTTAGAGAAGGAGTTAGATAATAATAAATAGCTAGTCCCCCTTATAATAAGAGAAGGAACTAAAATCTTCTATAAAGTAGTAAAGAATATAATAGTAAACTATACCTAATAACTTAAGGCAGTTATAAAGGATTTCTAACCCCTATAATAACTAAAACTACCTAATCTTATAATAAACATAATATATAAGCAAAAGGCTAATAAAATTCACCCCTATAATAACATACCCTCTAATAGGTTAACACTAGAAAGGGACCTAAAATAGAAGATAAAGAAATAGGAAGAAGCAAAATTATATCTAGATATATCTAGGAAATATAGTAAATATATTACTAGGAGATTCTATGCAAAACCACAGGGTTTTAGGATAACCTAGGAATAATTAGATTAAATAGTTAAAGGGGCATAAGAATATTTAATATAAGAGAAAGTTAATATTTTTAAGGAAATTCTTTATAACTAGAAAGTAGCGCTAGCCTAGGACTTATTAGAATATAGAAAAGTTAATTTACTTATTACACCACTATAAGTTATAAAAGTTATTAAATATAAGGCATAGTAAGCAGGCTTAATTCTAATACCCCTTAGGTTATAAGGGAGACTAGTTAATTTACTAAAAAAGAAACTAAAGTATAGACACTTAGAGGAAAGTTATAGTTCCTATAGAAATCCCTACTTTCTTATTATAAAGAAAGATAAAGGGATTTACCTAATCTTCTCCGCTATAAAGTATAATAAGGTAATAATATAGAATATACTAATCCCTTAAGGTGTAAAGGTATTTAGCAAGAGCTTTATAATATGCTAAATCTTATTAATAGTTAACTTATTATTAGGGTATAATTAAGTAGTATTAGTAGAAAAGAGTAAGAATATAATAATAATTTCTACTATAATTAGGCTTTTAAAGCTTTATTGCTTACTATAGGGTGCTACTAATTTAGTAGCCTAATTTATTAGAATTATTAGGCAAATCTTATTTAACTTAATCCCTTATATTTACGTGCCTTTCCTAGATAATATTATAGTAAAAGGACTAACTATAATATATAATAAGGAGGAAATTATACTAGGAGTGCGCAGATATATAATAGAGTATTTAATTAATATTAATAAAGTTTTAGTTAATATTAAACTCTCTAGTTATATAGCCTTAGCGGTTAAGTTAAAGTTCTGCTAGAAATCTACAGAAATTATAGGATTTATATATAAAATAAATAAATAGAAGCTAACTAAAGCAAAGGTAGCAAAAATTCTAGATTAGAAGGTCTATTAAGATCTATTAGAGGTACGCTCTTTTATTAGATTAATAGGTGTTTACTATATCTAAGTAAAACATTATATATAGAAAGCAAAACCACTAGTAATTCTATTAAGGAAGATAAAGGAGTAGGAATAGGGACTAGAGTAATAAGAAGCTATAGATACCTTAAAGAAAGCAATAATAATAGCTCTAGTCCTAGTTTTACTTAATCTTAGACTAGACTTTAGAGAGATTATACTAATAGTTAACATAAGCTTACTTAGATAGGGGGCTGTATTATTATAAGTGGTTAATAGAAAGCGATATCTAGTTTAATATAAAAGTAGTACTTAGACTATTACTAAAGCTAAGTATAATGTAACTAAGAGAGAATACTAAGTAGTTATTTATATATTAAGAAAACTATAAATTCATCTCTATAGAGTTCTATTTATATTAGAAATAGACTTATAAGTCCTTATTTATTAGTTAAACAGTGCTATTAATAATATGCCTAGAGCCCTTATTATATAATAAATTAGTTATATCCTACTCTTTAACTTCTTAGTATAATATATCCCTAGTAAGAAAAACTATATTATAGACGCCTTATCTAGAAAAGGCCCTAGAGAAATAGATTAATTAGATTAAGATATTAAAGGAGATATTAAGGACTTTATTAACTTATATCTTAATAGTATTTAGATTAAGAAAGATAGCAAGAAAAGCTACTTAGAAGAGATATAATAGGTAATTAATTTCTTATTAACCCTTTAAAGACTAATTAATCTTAGTGTAAAAAACTATAGAATACTATATAATAAGGTAAAAAAGTTTTACTTAGAGAATAGCTACCTTTAGAAAAGACTAATAGGGATTATAAAGGGGCTAGCGCTAGTTATTAATATACTAGAATAATAACATATAATTATTAAGGCTATCTATAAGGAACTTAGCTATAAAGGAGTTAAAGTAGTTTTTTAGGCAATAAAGCAGTGATATTAGTAAAAGGGTCTCTAGAATATAACCTAAGAGATATTAGCTTACTACAAAACATACTAGAAGTTTATACCCTAGCGGCCATAAGAACTTTTAGTGCTAGTTGCGCTAGGGAACCCTATAAGTAAGATCTATATTAACACTTAGCATCTTCTAATTAATTATAGATATAAGTACCTTTTAGAAGCTAGGTATAATCTAACTAGTTAGGTAGAAGCTACGCTAGTTAGGAATATAATAATACTAGTAATTAGGAAGTTCCTCTCCTCCTTAATTAGTAAATTTAGACTCTTCTGCTTTATAGTCTATAATAGAGAACTAGAAATATAAGGAAACCTTAAGGAAGCACTAGTAGATATTAGCATAATAGGGATCTAGATATCCGGGTATAACCTAAAAGCAAACTCTCCTATTAAAGCTAGACACTAGTCTCTTATATTTACTCTAGCAAAACTAGGTGGATTAAATAGATAATAGTTAAAATACCTTAATAAAGCCCTCCTTATAGACTATACTACTATCTAAGAATTATATAGGAAGTCTACCTTCTATTTAATTTATAGATAGGAACTAATTTTACTATTAGAAGTAAAATTCCTAACCTAGAGATTAATTAATTAGGATATAGTTATTACTAGGCAAGACCTGTTTAAGGCGTAAGTCTAAATGCTTAAAAGGAAGGCTAAGAATGTAAAGAAAGCTAGGAAGAGGGTATTAGAGTTTAGATAGTAACTTATAAATTAAACTAATAAGAACTAAGCTACTTCTCTTAGGAAAGATTAATTAAAACTAGGGAATCTTATCCTAGTATATAATATGTAAAGGAATATTAATATATTTACTATAAAGAAACTTATAATAAGGTAGAATAGTCTATTTTGGATTTATAAATACACGCTAATCTCTAGAGCCTATTATTTACAAACACTAGATAGGATCCGCCTCTTAAAAATAATATTAGGGGACTATATTAAGAAGTTTATTCTAGACTTAGAAGGCTAGTAAATATTCACTGTAGATAGATAGTTATATACTCCCTAATAAAGCTAGGTAAAGAAAGTAACTACTAATAAGTATAATAAAGAAGTTTTAGCTATTATACTATTAGTAGCTTAGCATAATATATCTGATTAAATAGTTAATAATTAATAAATAAGCGGGCAAGAAAAATCTAACTAGGAAGCAATAATCCTTAAGAAGGAAGAAGTTAAACTCTTACTATAAAGGACCTTATATTAAGGGATTAAGGTATAGCTACCTTAACTAATAAATAAATAACGCAAGGAGTATATAAAGTACCCTTCTATATACTAATAGTATATAGATTAAGAAATATTTCCTTTATCTTTCCTTATTTTTCTTTAAAATATATAAGTAATAAATTAGACGCTAAAGATTAAGTAATTAAGGCATAGCCTAGTAGCTAAGCTATCTATCCTTCCTTTATACTCCTTTCTTTTCTTTAATAACTTACTATATTTTTTTTTTCTTCTTCTTTACCTTATAATTATAAATTATTTAGAAAGGGGGGAGGTATATTAATTACTAGGTAAGGAGAGTTTATAAAGTTAATAGAGTTTAGATTAAGTAAAAGGGTTCTTACTACCTTTATAGACTATTCCTTGCCTAAGAAAGGAGCTAGAGCTCTCTCTTATAATAACTAAGGATAATACCTAGAAGCAAAACGCTACTTATAGCTTATAGCGTAAGAACTATTCTAGATATAATTACTATAAGCGCCCTTACTAACCCTAGGAATTAAAATATAGCTATAAAATAGAAAGTATATATATTTATTATAGAATATAATATGCTATATATATAAGTTTAAGCAATTAAAACAGAAGATACTATTTAATCTTCTATATATAAATACTAGTAAAGCCTAGTAACGCTTAGGATACTAAGAGAGAGCGTATAGAAAATACTTATTAAAATAAGCTACCTTAGTAGGAATAAGAACCTAATAGTAATAGCTATTTTTAATAGTAAGGGCTAAAGCACTATTAGCCTTAGTGTAGCTCCTTATAAACTCCTTTAGCAGGTTTATTTTCTTTATAGAGATAATAAGGTAAGAAGAAGCTCTCTCTAGGATATTATTAGGATTACAAAGGGAGATCTCTATATATATTAGGACACTACTATAACTAATATTAATCCCACTATATACCTAGAATATAAAAAGAAACTTATACTATAGTAATAGTAAGTATTAGTAAATACTTAGGTATAAGATTAAATAACCCCTAAACTTATATAATC
Organism: Epichloe coenophiala; assembly: GCA_018801565.1. Classification (NCBI taxonomy): domain Eukaryota; kingdom Fungi; phylum Ascomycota; class Sordariomycetes; order Hypocreales; family Clavicipitaceae; genus Epichloe; species Epichloe coenophiala. Next base: position 727,421 of record JAFEMN010000029.1, on the reverse strand, counting down.
TTTACTAATAAAAGAAGGGAAGAATTTAGTATAGTTAGACTAGTTAAGAGTTTTTATTAATAAGAGCTTATACTCTAGGACACTTACCCTTATAATAGTAGTAATATTAGGAAGCTTTTAATAAGCTATATTAAGAGACTTTACTATAATTAAATAGTTATAAAAGAGAATAAGGGTTTAAGAGAGAAAGAAAGAGAAGAGGAGAAGAGAGCTAAGCATTAGATCTGTAAAAATGCTGCCTAATAATAGGCAGTAGTAACCAATAAGTAATAACTACTAACGCTAATTTATAATACTATAAAAGTGTAAATTATAGAAGCTTACTAGCCTCCTAAGGGTAACTATAAATAGCCGCTAATAACTACCTATATAGCTAATAAGGGCTATAAGAATAATAATAAAGCTATAGGAACTATTTAATCTTACTTCCCTCTATATTATTATATTATCTAGATCCTTAAGACATTTGCCTATTTATTACCTATTTATATCTCTTACTCTTATTTATCCTAACCTAGCAATATTAAGCAAATTGCTACCCTTTTATTCCCCTTTTATCTAAAATCTATTTATTAATATATATATTATTTAATTATACTAAGAAATAGTGGATTACAAAGAAAATGCAGTTAATAAAAGCGCTTATACTAATATAAATAGTAGTATAGTTATATATTTTCCCTATAGTAAGTATCTTTTACTATTCTATATTTATATCCTAATATATAGAACTAAAGGTTCTTTCTTTAGAGAAGATAAGGGAAGCATTATAAAGCTTAACCTAGTTAATCTCTATAGTTAGTAACCACTATTATTCTATCTAAGAAGGGACTAGCCCTAACTATTAACTAGGTTTAAGGCCTATTAGAATAGTAATAATTTTAGCTAGGTAATGCTAATTAGACTAGGGTAGATGTAGTTAGGCTAGCAAGATTATTTAATAGATATCTATAAGTTCCTAAGAAAGGCTTATAAAATGCTAAGCAAAGACTAGCTTAACTAGTTTAAGTTAGCTACTATAGGGAAGATTATAATACATAGCCTTAAAGTAATAGTAGCTATATTACTAAATATATTTAAGATTAAACTAATAGAGGATTTTAATTTAGATACTTTATAAAGATTAATTAGTTTAAAAGCTAGGAGACTTTATTCTAACTACTAGCCTATTAATATTAAATATAGTTTAAAGTATAACCCTATTAACCTTTACTTATATATAAGCAATTAATATATTATTATAGGATTTGCTTTCTTTATAAACCACTAGATATATTTTCTATTTAATTAAAAATAAGGGTAACTCTACTACTTTAATAGTATAGAGAAGGGCTAGTTAAAGAGGTTTACTAATTTTATAGGAGGGTAGGGATAGATTATATAGCCACTAAATTATCTATATAACTTTAAAGCAATTATAGTCCTAGTAATAGAATAAAAAGGAAACTAGGAATGCGAATATGCCTATCTAGGGTTTCTCCTATAAATAATCCACTACTAAGTTAGATATTAAGTACTTAATCTACTTTTAGAGAACTAGAACACACTAAACTAATATAATATTAATTTTAAATAACTATATACGTTTAGTAGAGATTTATATATTAGTTATTGCTTTAAGCTCTATCTAAGAGACTAGATAATTACTAACAATGTCTTAGACCTAAGATATAGCTATGCTAGAGCCCTTATAAGAACTATAAGAGTTCTATAAGATATAGCTATAAATAAGTTAGGGATTAGAGATTAATTACCTAGAGAATTATCCTACTAAAAAGACTTTAACCTTTAGTACCTAATATATAATATAATAAAACACTAGCTACCTCGCTTTATAACCTAGATAATTAGTGAAGGACTGCCTATTAGTGTAGTAGTTATAGCTTAGGAATATAAAGTTAGTAATAAGAATTACCTAATTAAATAGTACACTAAAATAGCTTAAAGTAGCAGACTTTATATCTAGGACTATTAGGAGCCTATTATATATATCTTTACTAAGGATTCTAAAGTCTTTAATATTAGTATCTAAGAAATATTATAAGAATAGGAATAATAAATATAGTAGGATATAGATAGTAAGTAGCGTTAGAAAAACGCTAAAAACTAAAGATTAAGTAAAAGGGTAAGTTTTTAAGCGTTATAAGAATTATTATTAGGGTTATTATCTATAGCTAGATATAAAGAGATACTATAGTCTCTAGCTATAAAACTTAAAACACTCTAATAAGGTAGATAAGAATAGATACATAATATTATAAATTAAATGCTTTAATAATAGTAAGCAGTAACTAATAAGTTATTCTAGATAGATATTAAGGATTAGCTAAGGTTATAGTAAATCTTTAAAGTTATAAGGGAAAGCTAGGTATATAACTATAGGACTCTAATTAAGTAAGTAAAAGAAAGCACTATACACCGCCCCCTTAGAGACATAGGATAAGCTATAATAATTAATCTCCTCCCTTTTCTTAACTTAGAATAAGTAGCTTAAAGGAAAATAGTTACTTAGTTACTAATATTATCTATATACGCTTTAGTTATACTACCTAGCCTAGTTTCTTATAGAATATAGCTAGAGATTATTAAAGCCTGCTAGTAAGAGAAAAAGTATACTATAGGATTAATTAATTAATATAAGAACTAAGAAAAGAGAGCAAGCTAGCAAGAGTTAAAGCAAACCATAGTCTATACTCCTTTGCTAATATTACTTACTACCTGCCTATAAACGCTAAAGATACTAAAGCTCTTTAGGGAAATAAAAAATTTAGGTCTCTAGCTAGGGAGGTTTCTTTTTCTCTTATTTTATCCTATTGTTTCTCCTTTTCTATTTCCTTTTCTTTTCTCTTTTATAAAAGTCTAGAACCTATATATACCTAATTAAATAATACCCTTTTTCTAAAGTATAGTATTAGGCTACTAGTTATACTTAAGAACACTTTAGCTATTCCCCTTTTATAACTATTTTCCCTTTCCTAGGGGCTAGGAAGGGAAAATAGTTAGGGAGGTATTATATACTATAAGATACGCGCCTAGAAACACGTAATTGTAATAATAAGCATAAGGGATTATAAGGATGGATAATATAATAAGGGATAATAATATTAGTTATCTAGACTAGGGGACTATTTAATCTATAAAAGAGATTACCTATAGCTAGATTCTTTTAAGGTTTTATATGCACGCCTAACTCTAGATTTTTTTTAACTTAAATGCCTAGCGCTGCTATAGCTAATATTGTGTTTACTTTAATAAGATAAATTAATAAGATTACTTCCCTAACTTAACTAAAAAGTCACTTCTAATCTAATAGACTATTTAATCTAAATTATCTCTATCCGAAGAGATAGGTTTAGCCATTGTTATAATCGCTGCTGTTAAGTTGATTAACCCTTTGACGTAAGCAGACGTCACCACTACCTATAACCGTGGGCTAGCATCGTGTCTTTTTGGGTGTTGTTTTCCGCTTAACAAACTATCTTTAGTTTAGTTAAAGTGTTATAATATCTATTTTACTAAGTATATAAATATTATTTTCTATAATCTAATTCTTAGGGTTAGGCAGAGCCTGTAGTGTTCTTTAAACCCTTAAGTTTAAATACCCTATCTATTAGTGTCTAGTTTATATTTAATTTATAGGTTTGTAACTACTATAATTAACTAAGGTTATAATAGTCTATAATTAGGTTTGCTAGTATTATACTATACTAGCGCTATAGTGTTTTATTACTTATTCTTAATTTATTCCCCTATAGTTATTCCTTATTTAGGTGTGTTTAGCCTATTTATCTCCTATAACAGGACTTTCCTATTCTTTATCCTAAGTTTGCTTCTTATTATAATTAGTCCCTATTATTAATTCGATTATAAGCTACTATTAGCTATCTTATTATAGGTATTCTAGGACTCTCTTAGATAGTTATTCATAAGTTTCTATAGTTCTATAGTTTTATATCTATTAGGTTAAGTCCTGTAGTCCCTAATATTCTTATATTATCTAATAGTAGTGTTTTCTAACCTTAGCTAGATAATCTCTCTAAGTCTAGTAATAACTATAGCTATATTCTATTATTCTTTCCTATTGTTTCTAGCTATAGTTATACTTTAATATAGTTCTTAATTCCTTTTCTCTTCTAGTCTAGTCTATAGTTTTTTAATTATTTTACTTACTAATCTCTTAGAAGTTATTTAACTAATATTCTTATATATTAGATATTTAAGTCTAGTAATACTTTAATTAAGCTAAAGAGTAATAAATAGTCCTAGTCTCATTACTATAAAGTAGTACTAAAAATAATAGGGATAAGGTTGCTTATATTTATTAAGTTAGTACTGTAGCTAAGCCCTATATAATTATAGTTAACTATTACCTAAGCCATTCTCCACCTCAACACCGCGCAAGTACGCGAAAGTGTGGTGTAGTAACTTATAGAGGGAAAATTAGCAGTATATTTATTATTTTATTATTAGCCTATTTATATATAAGTAAATGTACCTCTAACCCACTTCTATCCGATTGGATACAGACCCCAGTTGACATGACTCCACAAGCTTTAGGACCTCTAAGGAGATAGTATATCAGTATAAAAATAATGAGTGAGGGGGCTACGTAGCTAAAGGTTAAGGGGATTTGTCACGCATCACGTGCGCGATCGTGCGCCATAAATAGTGCCCCGCAGGGCTAGTTTAGCTAAATAGAGTATCCTTTCCTACATTCCCTTATAGTTTAGTAGCAATTATACACTACAATTATAAAAACTAAAAAACCAGAACTAGAAATTTTAGAATAATTACTCTTAGATATTAAAGCAAACGCTAGATAAAAGGCTTATTATAGAGGGATAACGCCTCTAGAGGTATATTAATATAGTTAGCCTAATAATCCTAAACAAACAGAAAGAATTAGTATACTATTTAGCAATAAATTTTTCGCTATTTAATAAGGGATAAACATTTAACTATCTAGTTAAGTAAGTAAAATAAAAGTTAAGATTCTATTAATTTCTTAATAAATAGTTACAAAAGGCTAGATAATTCGCGCCCCTAATTATAACTAATCTAGTTATAACTAGTCTAATATTTACAATAAGTCTAATAATTAGTAAGATAGCAGGACAGTCCTAACCTATAACCCGGATAACAGGCTATTAGAGGTATAATTCCTAGGGTCTTAGATTCAGACTAATATAATTTAAGCAAAATTAGAGCAAGGTTATAGCAAAGTTAATTAACACAGTACTAACAGACTATCTTATTATAGCAGCAATAGAACGCCTAGAAGGGTTCTATTTTAGCACACATAACTATAGGCTTAATCCTTAGCTAGAAGAATCTGTTAGGCGCAATTCTAAGCCAGATAATTAGCTAGACAAGACCCTATGCGTAAAGTTACCTATAACCTAATAATCAGTAGCGTTATCCCTAGAATTAGGAAGGAATAGCCCTATAATATATAAGTCACTGCCTATTATACCCCTTAATAATTCCCCCCTTAATAATTCCCTATCTAATTTCCTATCCTATTAGTTATTAGAGGTAGGCTAAGGGTGTTCTATAGAATCCAGATTATTGTTAAGATTATATAACCGGGTATTGTAAGGTTAAGGCATAATAGACTAATAACTATTAACAACAGAACAGGGACTAACACTGGATTAACGCTAATTAGCGGATTAGGATATATTATTAACCTAGCAAGCCCTAACTAATATAACGTAAATAATGTATTATTTATTCTAGGAAAATGCTAACATAAATCGTGCCTTACTATAGTATATTTCGCAGGGATAAGAATAGCAATTACCTATTTAACAGATAGAGGCAATACTAGTAATATAGCTGCTATTAAGGGCAGCGGATATTAGATTTTTTAATCTAGGTGTTAAGGATAAAAAAGGTTAAGGAATTATAGTAAATGCGAAATCTATAATAACAATCTATAAGTGTGTATTAGTATTTATATAATATTTAGGAAACATAGCAGCTAGTTAGTTAGAGAAATTAGTAAAAGATATGTAAATATTATGTTTAAGAGAATAAGCTCTTAATTAGTATAGTTTTCTATTAACACTATTAGAACGCAAGTTACTTTAAGAGGCATTGCTAAAAACTATTTACATATACCTTATAGAAAGATTCTAAGAACTATAATTTATAGCCTTAAATAGAATTAAGAATATATAATACTTGCTATAGAAGTATTATAATAGAGAAGATATTATAATCTTTATGTATAATTTACTATAAGATATAAGAGCGTGTTATTAAAATAATATTACGTAACTATAAACAGTCCACTAGGTATTTAATTTAGAGATCTAGATAATTATTATACTACTATTAGCGAATATAATAATTAATTAGTTTCTAATGTAAATTAGAGAGAGAGAGTTAATAATTATAAGTTAGGCATAAGATAGGTACTAATAAATAGCTAATTAATAGTTTAGAGATATTTAATAAGGATTAAATATATATAAAGGATTTAATACTTAAGGCTAATAGGCGGGATACTAACTGTATAATAGCATAACTAGGCTATAAATTAGAGGGTATTAAAATAATTACTAAAATAGTAATTAGAATAATTATAATGGTAATTCACTATACTATAATGCTAATTAGTAATAGTAATATAGATAATAAAGACTATATTATAATAATTAAGAAAGATAGTTTAGTAACTAGCTATACTACTAGAATTAATAATAGCTATATAGAAATCCAAACCCTTAGTATAATAAACTAGTGGCGGATAGGGCTACTCTGTTTAGTAACGCTATAAAGCTACTAAATAAGCTAGTAATAATGCCATAGTATCTATAGGCTATATATTAGGTAAATAAATTAGATTAGGTAGGAGAGAAAGATTAGAATAATTAATAATAGAAAGAGTAAGCAAATAATATAGGTTAAGAGAATATTTATTAATAACTAGAATAGGAGGATATTAATATGTATATTCTATACCTAGAGGTAAAGTAGCAGGACTTATACGCTTAGGATAATTAGGAAGGAGTCCTATAGACTAATAGCTAGGTAAAGCAAGTCTAATTTGTTAGAATTAATAATATAATTTGTATATATAGAATATGTTTCGCTTAATTTACTTCTAATAACATGCTCCTTACCTATTTAAGTGTAGTGCATAGTTTACTATATAATAGCATAATTAGAGGTAAAGTAGCTTATAATGAAATTTTAGAATCTTATTCCTTATCCTAAATATATAGTAATTAGGATTATCTAAATATTATAATAGATAATATATAAACATAAATAAAATCAGTAGTAGATAGACTATAACTAATAGATAAAACAATAGTAAAGTTAAAATTAAGCGTCTAAATCCTAATCTTTTGATTAATAGTTAACATATAATGTAATGCAGGCATAGGCTATGCATTTTAATTATAGATATATCTATAATTCTAGATCTATCTAAATTTAGATAATCTAAATAGCTAGGTTAATGTTTATTATAATACTAGGTGCTTAATTACATTAGTAAATGCAAACTAGGTAGCTAAATAGTATCTAGATATTAAGATTTAAACAAGATTAATACTAATTAATATCAAGGGAATTAGCACTAATATCTATTCCACTAATAAGTATATGCTATTGCTAATAAACTTTATAGGCATAACACTAGATAGATAGCCTATAATTATATTGTTTATTAGGGAAGTCTTAATAGTAAAGTTATTAAGAGCGAATATGCTATTAGGCATAGACTATATTATACTATAATAGATTAATATTATAGTAAGTAAAGGGAAAGCAATTATTAGGATATATAGAAACGTGGCAATTCTAATAGCAGTATAGTATAATTGCCCTAAGCTAGATATACTAGTAAAAGCGGTTAATTTAGTAGTTATTAAACCTAGGATAATTACATTAGGCCTGATTAATAATTAACTTAGTAGAGATAATAGGGCACTATTTAAACCTAAATAGGTGCTAAATTTAGGTATTTACACGTTAATTACAAACAGATTAACGTAATATATTATGGTTTATAATCTTAGAGAGGAATAAGTAATAATTAGTAGAAAATAAGAACTAGGAAGGTTTAAGTTTATTAACCCTGCTATAAGGGCGTACTTAGTTAAGCTAGAGGAGTAATTATTAGTAGCAGACTTAGTAATAGTAATGGAATTATATATTAAGAAATAGTTATTAACTATAAACTAGATTATAATAGGATCCTAAACTGTAGTGCATATAATAATATAAGTAAACTATTTTAACCTAGATAATAAGAATAAATAATAAGAGATATAAAAGCTTCTAGAGGAGTATATAGATTTATTCTATATTAAGGGATTTGGTATAGTTCCTTAGAAAGAGCAGATATAATTACAAATAAAACCAGGCTAGTAGGATCTGGTTTTAAAGAAGTGCAGGATCTATCTGGTTAGCCTGGATAATTAAATAATTATTAAAAAGATAATAAAAGAACTATTAATAGTAGGGAAAGTTATTTATATAATATTATAGGTACTATTTGCGTTTCCTATCTTTATAGTGTGAATAGGAACTAGAGATAATTAGAAAGGGCATATAGTTGTTATTATATAAGGATTAAATATAATAATAATATTAGATATATATCTAATAAGGCAATAGGAAGAGGTTATTATAAGAATCGCTAATACTATATATATTATAGTTATTAATGCTATGTTATTTTATTATTAATAGATAGTTTACCTAGATTTATAATAGGCACTATTGGTTATTATATATAATAGATAATTTATATTTAATATCCTAATTATAGGATATAAGGGATCTAATACATATATCTAGAGACAAATAGATCATATATTATAAGGTACTAGAGCAATAGCATACTATAACAATATTATTATTGCCTTAATTAGCTTTAAGTAATATATTACAGACTTATAATAAACCTTCTAATGTTTAATAAATAATAATATCTTAATTAGCCTAAAGAAGATATTTATAGCTTACCTAATAGCTAAAGTATTAGGGAGACTTATTAATTCCTTAGAAATAGTAATACTAGCTAAAAAAAATTAGCGGTAATTAGGTGTCTTGAATTTCTAAAGATATTATAAGTATTAGAATATTTATTAGGTTTTATAGGAGCCCTAAGATATTATATTCCAGGATATGCCTTAATTATTAAACTATTATAAGACTGTAAAATAAACTTACTCTAAGTATATTAAGTAGTTAAAATAAATAAAGATAATAAAGCCCTAAAAGGGAAAATATCTAAGCTAGTAAGACATAATTAGGTAAAGAGTGTTAATATACTATTACCTTCTAGGAAGGAAATTAAGGCATTTAACACATTAAAGGCAATACTAATAAAGCATACTATATTAACGCTATTCTCTCTAAATTAATAATTATTTATAGACTTTAATACATTAGGAGTTAGTATTAGTATTATAGTGTATTATATTAAGGATAAAATAATCCTAAAGTTAAGGGTAGAAGGGATAATTATTAAATATCCCCCTTATATAGTAATTTAGCTAATTGCATTTCTTTCTAGAACCCTATCTAATATAGAAAAGAGGTACTAGTTAACAGAGCTTAAAGTCTATAGTTATATATAAATACTACGAAAGTCTAGATAGTAGATTAAGGCAACTTAGCTACTACTAGTAATATGTTTTATGGATTACTACTTAATTATTAATATAGGTTAATAATTAGATATTACTAATATAATAAGTAAATATATAGTAAATAAAAAATTAATATAAGCTATAGAATATATTAGCTAATTTAACATTAGACTAATTCACAAGCTAGGCAAGGATTATCTAGTGCTAGATGCCTTAAGTAGGTTAAAAACAACGGAGAAAACGCATAATAATAATACTCTAGGATAATTAGACAATATACTAGATAATAGACTAGAGCATTAGAAAACGCTCTATGATTCTTAAATAGTATAATATATAGAATATAATCTAGTTATAGCACTAATACCTTAATTTACCACACCTATAGTAAAAAGGCTAATAGCATCTTTAGTTAGAATATCTCTAGATTTTAAGAAATTAATACAATTAGAATATAATTAGGACCTAATATAGAAGCACGTTATAATAGTATTAGAGGGTAATGCCTATTTACCTATAAAGAACTAGGTAAAGTTACTATTTAGCTAGGAAGATAGATTATTATAGAAGATAACTCTAGGATTCTAGCTATAATTATACATACTAAAATCCGCTATTAAGGACTTATATAACAGTATATATAATAGCAATTATATAGGCTACGCGAAACTAAGTAAGATTATATAACAATTCTACATACCTTATAGGTTACGTAGATTACAAAACTACCTAAGAACGTGCCTATTATGTTAAATTTACTAAGAAGACACCTATAATATAGTAATTTGCAGCTATTATTAGCGCTACTAGCACTATATTATATAATTTCTATTGATTTCCTATTATCTTTACCTATATTAGTGGAGGGTAATAATGCAATACTTATAATTATTAATAAATTTAGTAAGCAAACTATATTAGAGCCTTATTAAAACAATATTATAGCAGCAATCTATGCAAGGAAATTATATAATTAACTACTAATATTAAATTAGGGAATACCTAAGATTATAATAAGCAATCGTAATTAAAGGTTTTTGGCAGCATTATAGAAAGTATTCTAGAATTTAGTTAGAACAAAATTATTATATTTAATAGTATATTATCTATAAACAGATAGCTAGATAGAACAAACTATATAGATAATAGAATTAGCTATCTAAATGTACTTTATATAACTAGATAATAACTAGTTATAGCAATAGACATTGCTATAATTACAGTTTGAATTTAATAATATAGTAATTAAGATAATAGGACAGTTACCTAACTAGATTATTATAGGATTCTCTCTAAATAATATTATTTCTTTACTATACTTAAGAGAACTAGAGATATTAGATAAACTATTAGAATAACTATAAGCATATAATATAATTACATTAGTAGTGATCTAGATAAAGATATATTATAATTAAAAACATATAAGCAGATTTTTTAAACTTAGTAACTAAGTACTAATTAGACTAGATAACTAGGCGTATATAATTTTAAGATAAATAAGCCTAAAGTATAGACTAAAATTCGCTAGACTATTTTAAGTGCTATAATACGTAGGAAGATTAGTATATAAGCTAGATATACTAGATAATTAGCGGATTTATCTAGTAATCTTGGTTAACTATTTAGAGTAATTCTATTAGAATATATTTAATAGATAGTTTAGAATAATAGCACTAATTTAATTAGTAAACTATGAAATTAATATAATTCTAGCGTAAAGAGAAAGTAATAGAATTATTAAATATTTAGTTAAATTTAAGAATTTAACTCTAGTATATAACTAGTAGTTACCACTAGCAGTAGTTACTAAGTTAATAAATAGCTTATAGGCTATTAAGAAGTAAACTATAAGTAAATAATATAATTTACTATAGTAAGTAATAGTAGCTATAGCTATAAGCAAGGGAATGCCCTTCTTACCTACTTTCCTCTTATTTTATATGCCTTACTTCCTTTACCTTCTTTTCTCTATATTCCTTACTTTCTTTACCTTCTTTACTTACTATATTTTATTAGTTTATATACCTATTAATTAGTTATATTTATATATAATTATTTATTAAATAGGATAGTTATTATAAAGTAGTTAGTTACTTAATAATTATCTAATAGTAAATATAATAATACCTAAGGATACCTAAGAATAAGTATAATAAATTAAGCAAATAGTAAATAAAGAGAAATTTCACTAAATAGCTTAGCACTTTAAAGCATACTATTAGGTATATATGCTAATAAAGGTAAGGATAGTATTAAAAGATAACTAATTTATTAAAGAGTTCCTTATATTTACTAAAATAACCTTATAGGTATTAAATTATAGTTTACTAAAAAAGGTAAGTAATGCTTATTAAAACCTAGGAAAAGCCTTAGTAATACTAGTATTAGCTAGAGTTATTTAGGGAAAGTTAGTATATAAGGGAATTAGCATATATAAATCTAATAGTGATTAATTTAAGGTAATCTTAGACTAATTACTAGTTACTACTTATCTAATAAACTTAGAATTACTAAAGTAATAATTAAATACCCTAATAAAGAAGATAAAGCATATAAAAGTGCTAGAAAACCTACTAGACTAAGATCTAATAGTTCCTTAAATACTAAGTATTTTACTACTACTAACTTTAACTATTCTAGGTATTTTTAGGTTAATCTTTACTCTAATTAATAGATAGATTATAATAGCGCCAGACCTATCTATAATACTATAATAAGGTATAATTATGCTAGAACACGCTACGCTACTACCTAGGATAGGCGCGGTAGTAAGATAATTACTATACCTAGTTAAAAATAGTATATAGCCCTTTATACTACCACTAGGATTAGGAAGTATAGAGGTATTATTATTAGTATTAAGAGCTAGTATTATAATTCCTCTAAGCCTCGTAATAGTAATAATATCTAGAAATAGTTCTCTTAGAAATAGAAAGGATAGATAAGCCTAAATAAGGTAGAATAAATAGATAAATAAGGCTATTAAGAGAAATATAATAGCGCTTCTAGATTTAAAGGTATTAGTTAATAATAATATAGAGATACTATAATAACTAAGGAATAATTAAAGAGATAATTAGACTATTATAAGTTTAAATATAAACATAATTAATATGTAAATAAGATAATTAACCTTCTAGTTATAAAGGTAGGAAATAATTAATAGGAATATAGCGTTACTTATATAATACTTAATAGGCATATATTATGCCCTAGAGAATATATAGAATATTATATAGGTAAAAAGGGAGATATAATAAAAGCTATATTTTAAGATAGAATAATTAATAATTATTAGTAATAATAGCTTAGAAAAAGAACTAAAAGGGAGAGATAAGAGAAGTTAAAATAAGAATAGCAATATATTTGCTTAATAATTAGATAACTTAATAATAGGAGATATTTGCTTAACAGTTAGATAGGTTAATAATAAGGGTATTGATTTTTATAATTTTTTTAGTATCATTGGTTATAGCCAATGTATCTAATTTATTACAACACATAATTATTACTAGCAATACCTAGCTAGTAAAATAATTAATAACCAAATTCTTATAGCTATAGTAATAAATAAGCTCTAAGGTTATAAATATAGGGGGCTGTGAGGTTAGAGTAAAGTTTGTGATAAAGTTTGTGGCTGCGTTAGCGCAAGATACAGTCATAATTCGCGACCGCAGTCAAACTCAAATTCGTTCGAGTTTTGCTATATAATAAGGGTATTATCTTTAAATCAGCGGTACCTATCACGCATTATGTGCGCAATCGTGCGCCATAAATAGTGCCCCGTAGGGCTAGTTTAGCTAAATAGAGCATCCTTTCCCACATTCCCTTACAGGATTACAAGTCACGTGTGTGCCTCGCGTATGGATGCATCTACGGATTAATCACAGCGTAGCGTTGCTGCGCATGCTCCACTTTCCCCTGTGGTCCCCTAATAGTCGCAACAACATCAAAGTGCCAAAAAACACAATAAAACACAATACAATACAATACTACAATGCTCTGATCCTTCCACAAATTCCACGACAAATTCTTTGAACAACTACCATGACTAGTTGACCCGATACACTCTCTAAAAGTTGGCGTGCATGAATAATAGATTCCTCATCTGGTAAATGTCTTGTTAAATGAACTGTAGAGTACCGGCCGACAGTGATAGTCCGACCGATCATTGGGGTAGCATAGTTATTCAGGTTATTAAGTGCTTCAGAAATGGCCCACATGGTAACCCGAATGACATCGCGAGACTGATTGATAATCGTGATTTCTTCACAAAAGTTGTAGGTCATCCCTGTGCTCATAGTAAAGCTTAGCCAGACTCCAACAGCTGCTTCCCTATCATGCGGGAACAAGGTATTTCTGGGAAATAGTATCCTTCGTGTAAAGGTTTCGCCTGTTCGTTTGTCAAAAAACATGGCTTCTGGCTCTTGTCTATAAAAGAACAGAAATTAATCCGTGTGTAAATACAATACAATCCTAAATTAGGGGTTTTTTTTTGAACGTGTCTGACGTACGGAGTAGTTATAGAAATTTCGTGCGGGTCGCGTTCCAAATCAGACATGAGGATTTCATCCTGCTTATTGGACTCCTTAACAGGGGTTGCGAGAGCCATAGCGCTAGCAAAGAAGCCTAGAGTAACGGGGAATTTCATTTTCATATCATATAGGGGCTTTAGACAGGGCTTTGATAGCCATGCTTTCCCTTTCCAAAAAAAAAGTCGTGCGAATACCGGCTTTATATGCACCTGATGGCACGGCGAGAGACAATATTAGCCGGACTAATGCTGTATTTAGGCACAACATCTCCGGTGAACAGGAGTAAAACAAACGCTTCGCAATTCGTGTGCCTACGAAGTAAAAAAAAACCAAAATTAATGCATGGCGAGGTAATTACACCATTGTACTCCGTACTCCGTACATACCTGCTCCCCAATGAGCATATATCATTGCTCATTTGTGATCGCAGCTACATTAGGGGTCCGCACTCCGTTTTTGGCCGTTTAGCCTAGCTGCGTGACTTAAAATAAATACACCATGGTGCGATACGGATTGTTACATTGCTCCCTCTCTGACGAGACCTATGGATCCGGCTCTAGTTATCCCGGTACCAAGCAGACCTACGATGAAGCGCTCGATGAGAATGAAGCTGAACCCGGCCGTTCCGAAACAGCGCCAAGATGGATGGAATCGCTGGGCGCTCTCCTCCACGGAAGCCTATTACTTCACCCATGAAGAGAGGGTGAAATGGCTCAATACGACGGGGCTGGGGCTGGCTGCTCTCTCCGCTGGTGGCCAGACGAGACGAGGAAGATGAAGGCAGTATCGCCAAGTGCGTGGGCAGCATGAGCCACTGATTTTCGCCTTTCTTTTTCTGATACGAGACAGGCGGCGGCGATATAAGTCGTAGTCTGTCTTGCGGCAAGATGTGGTTATCGATTCATAAGAACAAGAAGCGGGAGGAGTATTAGGAGGAGCCAGAACTTGACAGGGGAGAGACCCTTGGATGCGGCAATTGAGGGCGGGAAATTCCGAAAATTGTCTGGCACATGCGTGTAGCAACAGTATGTGACAAAGGCGAGAGTTGTCCCGTTGTTGAACTTGCCGTCTGTGGGCATTCCACTCTTCACCTTCACCTTGTTGACGTCTCACTCGAATTTTCTGCGACATGATTCTGTGATGCTCCTTTTCCCCCCAGAGTGCCTCATCACATCGCGGGCCCAAGCATACATAATCAGTCAGCCAGAGCCAGCGGTCGCCCATGCAAGGAACCGCAGAATTTTTTCAATTCGTAACTCGGCAGGCCTGATTCTGGCTTTGGATGAGGGCCAATCTCCAGTGCCTTGCATTTCAATGGGAAGGTGGCCCCTCCAACCCCGGCTCCTTCCCACCCGCCCCAAAGTTGCGTCACCTCGCGAAGTCCCCATTTAATGCCACTCACATGACAGCGCGACCAGGCCGAAACAAGAACAACGCCCTTCCTTGCGATATTCCTTTTTTGCATCCTCACAACCCAACCCCGTCGACCCGAACCCCCAACGATCCAAACAACAACACCCAACAATGTCCAACCGCGCCCTCGCCCGCGACATGCAAGTCGAGTTCCAAGCCCGCTTCCAAGCCAAGCAGGCCCGCCGCGAAGCCCAAAAGGCCGCCAAGCAGGACCCCATCCTGAAGAAGCAGATCCAGGAACTCCTCAAAAAGGGCGAGACCCAAAAGGCCTATCAAAAGGCCAAGATGCTGCTCACCAAGCAGGCGCTCGCCTCGCAAATGGACCAGGTCGCCGACATGGCCGAGCTGGGCGCCGCGCAGATCCAGGCCAACAATTCCATGAACCGCATGACGCACATGATGGCCCAGAGCTCAAAGGTTATGAATGTCGCGCAGAAGAATGCCGCGCCGGCAAAGGTACACACTTGCTCTTCTTTCCCCTTTCTTTTCAGGGCCCCGATAGTGGTGACGTTGCTTTTCAGTGCCGATAGTGGTGACGTTGCAAAACGTGTCATGGATTGTTGTTCCCCGCTGACATTGTTTTTTTTTTTTCGCACAGAGCCTCGGCGTCCTCGAGCAGTTCAAGGAGCAGAATGAGGAGTACGCCATGACAAACTCCATCTACCAGGATGCCTTTGCGCAATCAACCTCGGCGCAGGTCCCCGAGGATGCTGTCCACGAACTGCTCGGCAAGCTGGCTGATGATGCGGGCATCGAGCTGAAGCAGCAGCTGAATCAGGCGACGCCTGCGGATCCGGAGCCCCAGAATAGGAATGACGTGTCGACTGAGGAGGACGAGCAGCTGCAGCAGAGATTGAGGGCGTTGCGCGCTTGAGTGTGGTTTGATGTTGTTTCAGGAGTGAATCCGTCATTGCTTGGCGTTTGGAGTTGTTTTTTTTCTTCTTCTTGCACTTGGACGTAGAATGGAAATATGACTGGGGCTCGGTGCTCTCCAATATGCCCCTGTGTTGGCTGATGATATTACCGTGACAGTCATCACTGTCATGGGGAATTCATGGAAGAAATACTCGAACGCATATTCATCATGTCTATGTAACACCCCCCCCCGAACATGTACCCTCGCAGCAGCCAGCCGTCACCCGTCACAGAAAACCCGCTACATGTACAAACTAGCTACAGCCGTGATATCCCTCTTGATCAGCTCCTGCACCTCCTGCATCTTGCCATACAGTTCCGGATCTCCCACGATCCTCGCCGCGTTCTTGACCTCCCTGCACGTCTCATCCAGTCTGGTAATGGTCCTCACAATCGTGCCCTCCAGCACGTCCGTCAAGCCAGTAATGTTCTTGAAGCTCATGCCTCTCGCCCACTCGTACACCACTTCCATGAGGCCGAACCGAGGACTGCTCGCGAAATCGTTGGAATCGTCCGCCGACTGGATCACCTGCAGTCTCGTCTGCACACTGTTCACCTTTTCGGAAATGGCAATGATGGTGTCGCGACCTTTCTCGAGATTGCCCGTCAGGGAGGGCTCCACGAGCGTCTTTTCCTGGAACACGAATGCCGACAGGAGAGCTGCTATCTCAGCGGGCTCAAACTCGGCGAGGACGTTGTCGAGGATGAGTTCGGTGAGGACAAGCTCGTCGCCAGAGTGTACCTCACAGGCCACTTTGCCCTTGAGCTGGATGCGCGTGGCCGAGTCGATGAAGTCGAGTTCTTCGAGGACCTGCACGCGCTGCTCGTAGTCTGGGAGAAGCTGGAGGTTTTGGTCCGAGAGAGATTGTTTCAGTTGGAAGATGTGCTCTTTGATGAGCCATTCGTCGTGGCACATGGCGAACTTGGACTAGTTAGCTTTTTTGCATGCGCGCGGTGTGAGTTGCGTTGGTAGATATGAAAGAATGACTGAAACGTGGACTTTACATGTTTGAGGAAACTGGGACACTTGGTCGCGGGGGAGTCCGTCACCGTCTTGACCAGCTGCATTCTCTTTTCGACCATTTCTTGGAGCGCTAGGCTCTTGATCTTGCCCATGTCTGCCTCGTCCAGGCGAGTGTCCCAGCCGGAGCAAATATCCTGTAATCGATCATAGGCTTTCTGGCTCGCATCGCCGCCCTGGAAAATCTCGGGAACTGTGCCCTTGAGAACCCATTTCGTCAAGCACTCCACGTCGCCAAGTGGCACATGCAGAACCCGAATGGGCATGCGTCGCTTGCCCTGCGGCGGCGGCTTGTGCAGGTACCTCCTGAGCGCGGGGATAAAGGGCAGCTGGTCGGTTGCATCTCGGCGCTCTCGTGTGGGCTTTATTGCACATACGTGCAAGACGGGATCATCCAAGGAACCCCGCGGGCTCATGCCCTCCGACAGGAGAATGCCCACTGTTCGAATGCCTTCCCAATTGAAGACGACGAGCCGCTGTTCGGTGAACATCCTCCGTCCGATGGTGATGCGCAAAAGGCCCTTGTATAATTCCATAGTGAGCTGCCTATAGTCTTGCGCAGCTTGGTGACATTCATCCATGGCCGCGTCGCAAACTTTGCACGACTCTCGCTTGACCTTGGCGAGATCAGCCTGTGCAAGCTTGACATCCTTTTCGTGCTCGGGGAGCAACTGCTGCGTCGCGTGCTCTGAGAAGCTACGCTTGATCATCTCCTCAATCTTGAGCGCCTCGACTCGGAGGAGGTTGAGAATCATGTTGTACGTGAGTCGAAATTGAGACCGCAGCTTGGACGGCTCGCCTAGGATCATGCTGCGCAGCTCGGCCACTGGTGGCACGTCGTTGGAGCCTCCTGGCGGGACAATGATGACGGATCCGACGGTATCGAGGCCACGACGCCCGGCTCGGCCAGCCATCTGGGTGTACTCGCCGGGTAGCAGATTTCGGAACGAGTGTCCATCATGCTTGCGATAACCCGAGAACACGACTGTCCTCGTCGGCAAGTTGAGACCCATGGCGAATGTCTCCGTCGCAAAGAGTATTTTGACGAGGGTCTGGGCAAAGAGAATCTCCACCATTTCCTTGACAATGGGGAGCAATCCTCCATGATGAACGGCGATGCCTCTGCTCAGGAGTTCTCTCAGTCTGATGATTTGAGGCAGCAGCCTATCTTCAGGCTTCAATCTCACGATAGACCTCTCGATGATCATATGGATGTGACTCTTTTCCTGGGCGGTACAAAAGTCCTGATTGCTCAGCGCGTCTGCGTTTTCCTCGCATCGTTTCTTGGAGAAGACGAATATACAAGCCGGTAACAGAGTCTTCTTCTTCAAAAACTGAACAAGATGAACCCACAAGTTCTTGTCCTGAGCAGCAGAGGTCATGCCTCCAGCACGTCCACCGCGGCCCATAAGCCCAGGGGCATGGCTGGCTCGAGGAGGTCCTCCACGACCTCTTTGCTGGCCACCTCCTCTTCCGCCACGTTGTTGAGGGCCGCCTCGCTGGCCGCCTCGAGGAGTTCCACCTCGCGTGGCCATTGTGTTTTGAGCTGTGGCTGACTTGTCCTTCCCTTGAGCAGCAATGTGCGCGTCCTTCCAGCCCTTTTCGATGAACTTCTTGTCCGAGTCGACAATCTTGTGAACATCCTTGCCGGCCCAGAGGTAGTGCTCGAGGGGCACAGGTCGTTTCGACGTCGAAATGACGTAAATGTCCTTTTGTTTCGTCCGCCCAACCCAGGATGCGAATTCGTGAGTGTTGGGCACCGTGGCCGAAAGAAGAATAAGTGAAATGTGTTCGGGCAACATGATAATGACCTCTTCCCACACAACACCACGCTCGTAATCGTTCACATAGTGTACCTCATCAAAGATGACGTATTCGACATCGCGGATCAAATCCGCGCCTCGGTACAGCATGCTCCGCAGAATCTCCGTCGTCATGATCAGGCAGCTAGCCTCGGGATTGATCTGCACATCTCCCGTAAGAATGCCGACCTCGTCGAATGTCTGTCGGAAGTCGCGAAACTTCTGGTTACTCGACGCCTTGATTGGAGATGTGTAGATTGCCTTGGTCATATGCTTGGCAGCCAAAGCAATGGCATACTCGGCCACGACTGTCTTGCCTGCTGAAGTGTGTGCGGCGACAAATACCGAGTCGCCGTTTTCAAGATGGTATACAGCTTCCTTTTGGAAAGTGTCGAGCTCGAAGGGCCACTCTCTCGCCATGTCGGGTACCAGCTCCCGGAAGTTCGGCATGCCTTGCCTGATGTCCACCATGTGAGCCCATTCTCGCCCGGCCTTACGAGCGCTCGATGCCGCTAGCACGCCATGGGGCTCCAGAGCAGGGAACTCAACAGGCAGTATGTCGTCGATGTCATCGTCGCCATCGTCACCATCTCCATTGTCGACTACTTCTACAGAATCAGAATCACCCTTTTCCAAATCCACCTCGGTACCACGCGTCACCTCGGCATCTTCTGGCTCCTCTTCCAATACGTTCTTCACAGCGATAGCTGCTTCCTCATCGGGTATGCTCTGCTTTTTGTTGAAGTCGATACCACGGTCCAATCCGGGAGCTGTCCGCAGGAGTCCCCCTTCGCCCAGTTGGATCACCCTGTCAAGCTTGTTTGCCTTTGCTCCTTCTTCTGGTGCATCTCCCGCGTGGATCTGATCCTCCAACGCAGCGGTAGCCTCGATGCCCTCCAGGCCTCCAGGAGCAAAAGGAAAGAATCCGGCAGCTCCGCGCACAAAGTCTGCCCGATTGGCGGGTTTTCGAAGTAGACTCGTTGAGTTCTTTGCTGTGGCGCGATTCGAAGGAACGGTCACATTTTTGTAGCCAGTCACCCTGCCTTCCAATCCCTGTCGAAGAAATCTTGTGACAGTCCGAGTCTGAGGAGGCGCAATCTTGAACAAGGAGGTGTAGTCGGTTTCAAAGTCCCATCGCTGCTGCAGTCGGTTAAGCCATTCGATGGAGAACTCGTGTGACGGAGTGAGAAACTTGTCCTCCAGCTGACGCTTGAGAGCTTCAGGATCCCGACTTGACTTCTTGCCAAGTGTCGGGCTGGAGAACCCATCCTCGTCCTGCGATAGCAGAACAGCATCGATCCCGGACATGCTGTATATACACTGTTATCATTGACAGTTTCAAGGAAGTCGTCAGGTTCATTTCAGATGACGGTCGTATGATACGTACGTAACGTCGTCACTGCAAGTGGTGAGAAGTGCCCCACCCTGGGCGGAAGTGGACCAGACACTTTTTTCTCCAACTGCCGTTTGTTGCTGTGACTGAATTGACCTTGGCGCAAAAGCAATTGCAGTAACGCTTTCCAACACTTTTGCATCAATGCTAAACAATGTTGAACTGAGGATAAAAGGAGCAGAGAATGGGGCATGCCGTTGGTCAATATGTCATTCAACTGCCGCCTAGTGACCTAGCAGATCCGAAAAAGCTGATTTTCGGAGCCTATTTCATGATAGATATGTACGTGATTGGATTTCACAAACGGCCTTTAGAGACGACTGCTAAGATAGGGGCGTATGTATGACGAAAAAAAATACAAGTACAAGAAGACCCTTTTCCCCAATCCGTCCATCGAAAAAAAAAAAAAGATTTTACGTGCGCCGAATAGTCATCCCCAGCTGTTTCGCGGCACAATTATTACGATGACGCTGCGCTTCCCAGCATACTTTGCAACTCAGTCTATCCCCTTCCTCGCTCTTGCTGGTCTTTCCAATAGTCTTCTTTCCCGCTGTTGAGTGTACAGTTCTCGAGCATGGTGTATTTCATCGACATGAAACCCTCACACGCGCAACATCTTGGCGGCGTAATCCTCAATGAGCTTCTCGGTAGGGAAGCTCATCTCCTCGAGCTTCTGGGCGTAAGGGGTGGGGACATCGGCACCGGTGACACGCTGGGCGGGGGTGTCGAGGTAATCGAAAGCGTACTCCATGGTCAGAGCAAGGATCTCTGCGCCAACACCGTAGTGAGGGAAGCCGGATTCGACGGACAAGAGACGGCGGGTCTTCTTGACGGAAGCGACTATGGTCTCAATGTCGAGGGGCTTGACAGATCGTAAGTTGATGACCTCAGCCTCAACACCATAATTCTTCTTCAGATTCTCGGCAGCGACGAGAGCCTGGCCAACACATCGGGACAGCGAAACAATGGTAAGATCCTTGCCAGAGCGCTCAACCTTGGCCTTGCCGAAAGGAAGGACAAAGTCACTCTTCTGGGCAGCTTCAGACATGGGAAAAGACTGGCCGTACATCAATTCGTTCTCGAGGACGACGACAGGGTTGGGGTCGCGGATGGCGGCCTTGAGAAGACCCTTGGCATCTTCGGCGCTCCAGGGAGAGACGACCTTGAGGCCAGGAACGCTGCCATACCAGGCGGAGTAATCCTGGGAGTGTTGGGCACCGACACCGGAAGCGAAACCGTTGGGGCCACGGAAGGTGATGTTGCAAGGCTGGATACCGCCAGACATGTAGAGGGTCTTGCCGGCAGAGTTGACGATCTGGTCGATAGCTTGCATGGCGAAGTTGAAGGTCATGAACTCGCACTGTTGCACATTGCACGTCAGTGGAGGGAAGAGGCAAAAGGCATCGGCAGTCTCGGGCGTTCAAGCCACGATTACCACAATATCATGGATTTCACAACTCAGATGCTTACAATAGGGTGCAGACCGCTCAAAGCGGCACCAACGGCAAGACCACAGAAGCCGGACTCGGTAATGGGGGTATCAATAACGCGCTTATCGCCAAACCGGTCTAAAAGACCCTTGGTGACCTTGTAGGCGCCATTGTACTGAGCAACTTCCTCGCCTAGAATGAACACCTTGGGGTTGGCCTCTAGCTCCTCAGCAAGAGCCTCATTCAGGGCCTCACGGACGGTGTACTCTTTGACACCAGCGCCCTCGGCGTATTTCCTGCTCTGCTGAGCGCCGAAGAAGACAGGGGTCGTAATGGCTCGAGGGGCCTGAGTGAAAGCGGAAGTGGCGGGAGACTTGATGGAAGCAGGTCGGCCCGAGATTGCCAGGCGGGCAGCAGGTCGGAGAAGTCGAGACATGGCGACTGTGTGGTGATTTGAAGATTTGTTGAGGTTCGATAGAGATGCAGAGGCGTCAGACAAAATGATTGCTGCGACTCTGAGCCACCAATGCTGGTTGTCGCAACAATAAATTTGGACGCACGCGGACTGGTCAGGGTAAGGGAAAATGAGAAGCCGCGCTGAGCCGGTTCAAGGAAGTGTTGTGAAACGGACGAAGAAGATGATGATGCTTGATGGCTTTCAATGGACCTGGCGTCGAGGGAATTTCCTTTCCGGAAGACGGCGAAACCAGCTTCCTGGTTGGTGCGCAGTTTGGCGTGGTGGGTGCGATCTCGCAAGGCTAAACAGCAAAGCTCAATTCTTTTTTTTTTTTTTCTTTTTTCCTTTTTTTCTTTTTTCCTTTTCTTCTTTTTTCCTTTTCTTCTTTTCTTCTTTTCTTCTTTTCTTCTTTTCTTCTTTTCTTCTTTTCTTCTTTTCTTCTTTTCTTCTTTTCTTCTTTTCTTCTTTTCTTCTTTTCTTCTTTTTTCCTTTTTTCCTTGGGTTCTTTGGGCGCCTGCCAGGAGACAACAGAGCGTTGAGCTCCCCCTGGCAGGTCTGGCTCGGTCCTTCTGGTTGGCTGGTCAGTCCCACCAGAGCCATTTGCGGCACTCCGTTGAATGGAGGAGCTCGGGGTGGTGTTGGCACTGGACTGTGCTGCCATGGCCGCTGAGTTACGCGCAATGGACCCCCTGTCTTGAAGATTCTAGCGCCGGCGCTGGCACTTGCTGCACTGACTAGTTCTGTTGGGGCCAACCAGACGCTGACGGCTGACAGCTCTCACCTGAGTCCTGACCCACCGATATCAGAGATAAGGGTGTGATCCACGAGCCGGTGCAGACTTTGCACTGACATTGCATAATATAAATTATATATAGAGTTATATAGGGCAGCTATTTTATACTATCTTTTTTACACTAGTGTAAACTTTGCGCAGGGATAACACAAAGTGTAAAGTTTATACCTAAAATAAGGGTAAAGTTAGTAAAATTAGGGAATCTAAGCCTATTATAGGTATTTACATAGCTTTAGTTAAAAAGATATATTATAAATAGGGGCGGATATAGTATTTATATAATTTAGATAAAGTTCTATAAATTTCTATAGATCTTAGCTAATAAAAATAGCTAGCGCGTCCGGTTAGATGCATTTTGCACTCGTGCAAAGTTTGCACCGGCTCGTGGATCACACCCTAAGCGAGAATTTACGGATTACTCCGTATTTATTGACTACTACTCCGTACATACAGAGATATATATATATTCAACAGTACGGACGTACACGCCATCTGACCATGCCCCCTGGTGAAGACCTGACCATACTCAATAAGACTACAATACATGCCCTCCATCATGCAACTATTACTCTGCGTTCTTCTTCCACCACCTTGACATGCACGGCGCGCCTCCGACAGAAGCCAAAAGCATTCGTCGCCAAAACCTATCGTGACTGTGACAACCCCACGGTCGTTTATGCCAGAATCCTTCCATGCTCTGTGCTTGAATTTGCTGACCTGGTATTTTTCTCCCACAACACCCGATGCATTAAAGTTTGAAATGGATAAAAAGTCGTCGGACAGCTCAGTCGACGGTGAACCAACGAGGGCGAGGCGAGGTCCAACGAAAAAAAGAAAAATGCGTCAGTCACATCTACCAAAGCGACCCGTCATCATTATCATCATCCTCATCCTTATCGGCAGGCGTCCAGAGATAGGGCGGTATGAACTCCACGGCCAAGTGGGGACTAGTAGTATGAAGATATTCTTGGATTTCCCTAACGACCTCGTCAAACTCAACCACAGGGTCGATGAGCATACAAATGAACACATTCCAAAGGGCTGCAAGTGGCCGCAAGTGGCCTCCATCCTTGCGTCGTGACCAAGCTCAGGACATAGTACGTTTATCTCGTCGAATCGTGTGACTCGAGGATTCGGATCATGTGGTTTTCGACGCTGGACCATTGTTTGGCCAAGGCTATCGAACCTCCCATTTTGGAGTCGCCAGAGCCTTTCGCTTCTACGACGTGATGTTCTGGAGGGCATTTTGAGTTGCCATGAGCTCGGAGTTTCTTCTTGAGTAGGTTAGATGGATCCACGGTTTCTCTGTTCGAACGCAGAGGACGACAATATCATACCTGAAGGTGACTTGGCGTATGTAGTACACCTTTGGAATGGAAAACCGAGAACATCAGAAACAACTGCTCTTCCTTTTTAGACACCTGTTGGGCATAAACTTCGAGGGCACCTTGTACCCTGAAACTCAAGTCCTCATGCGCAGTTTCAGCCGTCATCTGTCGATTGCGGATTAAACTTGCCATGCCTGTTGCGACCCCAACTCCAATCACGGATGTGCAAATCGCACAACCAGACGAGGCATCTAGGTTTACACTACCATGATTCTTTTCCAGATCTTGAAGCGTATAACGATGCCACCCACACACGACATGGAGCTAGCCCATGCACGATCAAAGACGCCTACATGCTCCAAGTATCAACGACCTCATTTGTATGGTCAAAAATATCCATTGGCGTCAACCTGCTCCATTTCCGAGGGTTTTGCTTCGCATCTACAAAATGTTTCATGGCCATGACCATTTGAGCAGCCCATCTCTCTGGACTTACTTTTCCTATGCCCGTCGCCAGCGGAGGAATGAGAATGCTGGAGATTCGGGGATCCGCGTCGCTCTCGTAACCGGCACATGCTCTTCTATTGTGCTTGTCAATCGTCACCAACAAGCTCCATGTACTCTCGTACACGATCTCCCTATCCCAGTCTACCGGCTGCGGCGTCCTCATCGTTGGACACAGCGCAAGATACTTTGTTCCCCAGACGTTCTTGGACTCGGGTCCGAACTCATCTGGTATACGGACCAATGTGCAAGTACCTGGTGGTGCAAAGCCACGCCATTCATCGTACAATTTTGCCTGGGCTACGCGGGTGAGAGCGAGGTAATCATTCCGGGGCGAAAACGCCCGAGATATTGCGTCGTCGAAGCCGCCATCCAGACGTCCGTATGAGTTTGCCGGCGAAACCACGAGGTCGAATTTACTCGAAGACGGGACAAACTGCAGAGCCGCGTTGTGTGTTTCGAACGTGATGGACGTGGGTAGCTTGTGTTTCGCAGCTGCCTCGGCAAAAGCCTCGCTGTGCTGGTTTTGCATGCACAGGAGATGGATGTGTGGAATTACAGATGATGTTGTCGAAGTGGCCATGGTGGAATCACTTAGGGTAGGGTATCTCTCTTGTGCCACGATTTGCCGCACAGCCACACAGCCACACAGCCGCACAGACAAGATTGACGGCGATATGTACTCCGTAATGTGTGGATCACCCTGGAAGGTTCCCAGGATTTTCTCACATTTCCAGGTCTCTGATTGGCTCAATAAGGGTGACCCGGCGTGTGGTAGGGTGATCCGCACACCACATGTACATATTACTGGTAGCCTGACTTAATCCCCGACCACTTATTCTCCGTTTCGACGCCATCTGCAGTGCTACATACGGTGCGGTGTAGACTGGTTCAGTCAGCATACTTCCCGCTTTTGAGCCATCAAGATCTACGAGTCACCAGAACGAGTCACCAGAACGAGTCACCAGAGGCCTGGCATGAAAGGCATTTCGGTCTTCGGCTGCGACTGCGGGTGCGACGGTGACCGACGTCCCGTCAGTCATTTCTCTCGCCGCAAGTGTCGCGCCTTGATCGGAAGACGAGATGATAATTTGGTATGTCGGCCGGCGCGCGGTGTGCTGATCACCTGCTGCTTATTGCCAGGTTAGATGAATCACCGGCATCAGCACGAAAGATTCGGCCTCGCTCACACAACCGCCCGATCGCATTTTCGTGTATTGCCGCGCAGTGATAACGCAACGATAGGCAAAAAGAAGAACAGGCCGCGCTTGATGTTACACGTAAAAAAAGAGGTGCTGCCGACTGGACACTAACTGGTGTGTACATTGTCCTCTACATGCCTCGCGATAAATTGACGCGCACTACAGTGGGTTGTACCAAATCATAAATCATGTTGCAGAATCTTGACTTGATGGGTTCGGCTCGATCTCGCTGCCGCATGTTTCCGACCCGCCAGACACCGGAGATAACACAGTATCTCCCTTCGCTTCACGGTGTTACAGAGAAGTCCGTGAAACTCTATGGGATATTGACTCTAGAGGCTACGCGTTAATGTAGTTTAAATTCAACGTTTTGGCAGTCTCCAACATACGCTCTGCCCCCTCTACACCTTCCGTCCACTTTATTTCCAATCTCTCCCTCTCCCTCTCCCTCTCTCTCCCTCTGTCTCTCGCACACGCGATACCCTTTTGTGCCTTCCCCCAAAAGATGCACAATAACAAGCCTCTTAGAGTCCTCATTGCTGGTGGAGGAATCGCAGGACCAGCGCTAGCTTTCTGGCTCCACCGCCTCGGTCACTCAATCACCATCATTGAGCGATGGGACACTCTGCGGATCGGCGGCCAGCAGATCGACCTTCGTCTTCAAGGCGTTGAGGCCGCGGAGCGTATGGGGATTCTGGACGAAATACGAGAGCATGTTGTCGATGAAGCAGGCTTCGACCTGGTCAACGAAAAAGGCCAATCAGTCATCTTCTTCCCGCGACATGAGCCCGGCAGCAAACACCAAGGATTCTCAAGTGAATTCGAGATCATGCGTGGGGATCTATGCCGCATCCTGTACGACAGGACCAAAGAAGACGTCAATTACGGATTCGGCTTGTCGGTGAACAGTTTCGAAAGCGTCGGCGACGTCGTCAACGTGACGTTGTCAGACGGCAGTGTCGAGGAATACGACCTGCTCGTCGGGGCAGATGGTCAGGGATCACGAGTCAGACGGGCCATGAACAAGGATGAAGTGGGAGGTGATGGGCAGTTCCTCCGGGGACTCGGGACTTACACGTGCTACTTCCCCATCAAGAGGACGGCCGCAGACGAGGGCCAAGCAACATGCTACGTGGAGACGGAGCGGCGCATTGTCATGATGAGATGGCACAAGCCTGATCTCGGCCAGGTCTACCTCACGACAATGAAGCCCAGCCACAACGAGAAAGTAAAGGAAGCCCTGAGGCATGACGTGGCTACACAGAAAGAAGCCTTCGCGGAAATATTCAGTACTATGCGATGGGAACAGCGTGACCGCATCCTCGATGCCCTGAACAACACGGAAGACTTTTACGCGCACGAAGTCATTCAGGTTCGAGACAACAAATTAAGAAAGGGCCGTGTCGCCCTTATCGGTGACGCAGGATACTGCCCGTCGGGCTTCTCCGGCATGGGCACGTCGGCTGCGCTCGTAGGCGCGTATGTCCTCGCTGGAGAGATTGGGAAGTGCAAAGGTGATGTTGAGGCTGGTTTGGCAGGGTACGACGCCACTTTGCAACCTTTTATAGAAAAGGTGCAGGTTTTGAACACTGCAATGACCCGGCTGATACCGGAATCCGCGGTTGGGTTGAGGATTCTGAATTTTTTTCTGTGGCTTGCAGGTAAACTTAATGTCTTCAAGTTGCTGCAGGCTCGGGCGGTGGAAAAGAAGGAAGATTGGGTCATGCCTCGATATGAAGAGTTGCATGTGGGAGGGGGATGAGCATGGTTGAAACGACTGGGCGCAAGGGCATTTCAGAACATCTCTACTCAGTTCTGGCGTGCTGTATAGTTGTATATATTACAATACAACGATTTTCATCTTTTCCTTGAGCGCGCGGTGAATCTGCCGCACATGGCATGCCAGGTTGTGGATTGCAGTTTAGGAAGCGCACGAGAGTCCGGCGAAGCATTCTCAGAGTAGCACAGCGCCACCGTTTTTTCAAGAGCCCCAAGAAGTCAAGTTATCGCATTACTGGGGCGAAATGCATCTCTCGTGATTTCTTGTCTTGTGTATCAGTATGCTTCGGGTCGCCAGCCACGATGCGGCAAGGGGTCGGCCAGCTGCGGGGCCTCATGGGTTGTTGGTCGTGCGGCACTTAGACTTTAGAATATAACTAAATCATCTTCCTGTCATCAGAAACCATTCGATAACTGAGACTGCACTTCGGAGACTTGGGTAGTCTTGCCCAACAATGACATGGGACTTTATTGTGCTTGTAGCGCCCGCCAACACGCAAGCGCAAACTCTAAGAAGCACCGCGCAGGCAGAATTCCCCATCACGTACAAGCCACACACACACACACACACACACACAAAAAAAAAAGCAAGAAAGAAAGAAAAGAGAATAAAATTTAGTCTTGGACCGGTATTATCTGTCCTAGTTAGATTTGACAAATTTCCCGGCGATGAACTGACTACGACGACACTCCGTCGCCACAAGAGACCACGCCTTCGTCTTTTATGCGAGTAAAGATGGAAGAAGTGGCGAGGGCGACGTTTTTCGATGAAAGAGTGATGCTCGCTCGACTGAGCACTGCCATATCTGCTTAGACTCTTGGCTTACAACCCACATTGCATAAATGCACTCATTTCAAGGTTGGAAAGGCGTTGCACAGGCTTTCCCAAGAATGAATACAAATGGCCATGGCATGGTTAGACGGCACATTCTGACAGTCGGTCGAAAGGTTAAATTGGACTAACGAAACAAAGTTTTCCAAGTACATGACAGCAAGATGGGTTGCCGGTATATGAGCTCACACATGCGCACAAGAAATGTTCAAAATCTCCTTCTCCCTGACCGCCACCCAGTCTCTCGTCCAGTCCTCTCGTCCAATCCTCTCGTCCAGTCCTCTCGTCTGGGGAGAAAAAAACCTCCCACTGTCTGGCATTATCTGTGTGCTTTCCGGGTCATTCTGTTCACTTCGCGGAGCTCCCGAGACGGGAATTGCACATCATCCGGAATGCTTCTGATCCTTCTACTCGCCCTCCTGGGCCTGGGTGCCGCGTTCGAGGGCCCGCCACGGCCCAGTGCCAAGGAATACAGCAAGAAGAAACTATGTGCCAATAGATGCAGCGACATTTTCTTCGAATGCAAGGATAATCCCGAGTCGGACAAACTCATGTGCGGTGCCGATTACGCCGACTGCCTAGGCTACAACCCTCTGGGGCGAGACGGCCAGTTGCCCGTGGTACCAACGGCTTGCTACTCTGTCAAGGGAGCTCCTCGTATCCCCCGACCTACCATGGATTCCTGCGCCCAAAAGTGCCATGACGTATTCGAGGCCTGCCGCGACAAGGTCGGCGTCAACCCGCTAGCCTGTGCGTCCTACTACGCCAGCTGCCTGGGATTCTCACCTTTTCCCATCAAAACCAACAAGAAATTCGTCCCGCCTACTGCTTGCTTGAAGAGACCAAAAGGCCCAATTGTCACCAAATCCGTGGATGACGACTGTAGCGAGAAATGTTTGGCAGAGTATTATGAGTGCAAGAAATCGGCTGGTTCTGAACAACCAACGTGGTGCGCGGGCGAATTGGCTATTTGTGTTGGGTACAGCCCATTCGATCGTAGTCTCCTTGTGCCTCCTACACATTGTCTAGAGATCAAATCCGAAGAAAAGGCGAATACGGAGTAAAGGCAAGGGCAAGGGCAAGGGCAAAGGCAAAGAGGCGGGGGAGCTGCTCTTGGTTAGGAGGCAGTACAAGGCAGCGGAGAGTGGTATCGAGCGTGGCCAGAGGGCCAGAGGTTGCGGGAAAAGAATCTTGAACGGGTCCCATGTGGTCTAAGAGTCAAGACATGTCATCTAGCATTCTTGTTTCTTAGGTTCCACGCGATAATAGTCCGTACGTGTACTCCGTACGTGTGTGTCGTGGTTGAACCCCGCCATCTTGCCGTGCCTTTTTTTTTTTTTTTTGGTGGGCGCTCCTTCCTTCCCTAATCGTGCCACGCCCCACTTCTTTTGGTTATCGCCGGGCTCCAACCACCGAAGGTGGTGCTTATCATTGCAACGGACCGATTAGTGCAACAGACTAATTTAATAATAGAATATCTTTAACCGCGAATTCTACTATAAATCGCGTTCCTATTATAAAACCTGATATTAAATTACATATTAATAAAGCTCTTGCTTATATTAATAATAATCTAGATACTAGTATTTAAGAGGTTATATAT
Source organism: Epichloe coenophiala (assembly GCA_018801565.1). Lineage (NCBI taxonomy): Eukaryota > Fungi > Ascomycota > Sordariomycetes > Hypocreales > Clavicipitaceae > Epichloe > Epichloe coenophiala. The sequence goes on along the minus strand of JAFEMN010000029.1, from coordinate 696,797 downwards.
TAATTTAATATACTACGCGGTTGCCTTATACACTAAAGTTAAGGGATTTAACCTAAAAAAGGTTAGTAATTAACTAAAACAAAGCTTTTAAATAAAAAAGAGGTTACCTTATACTACTATATTAACTAACTTAATAATATAAACCTTACTATATAACCTAAGTTTATAATAGATACTATAAATTATATTCTAAAAGAGAGGGTATTATTATTAACTAAAGGTATAGAAGAGGTTATTAGAAAGCTCTAGACTATATGCTTTCTTAAGCGCTATAGGTATAAAAATCTTCTTTAAAAAAAGCTTACCTCTAATTATAAGGTATTAGAAGATATATAAGTTATTACTTTATACTTTAATTAGCTAAAAGAGGTTATTTTTAATAAGGGCATTAGTCCTATAAATATATAGAATATAGATAAGACTAGCTTTTAAATTAGTATAGGAAAAGACCACTTAGTTATAATAAAGAGAAAGAGAGTATATCTCTTTTTAATGCCTAAAAATCGCGAATCTGTAACTATAATTAAAGCTATTATAGCTAGCAGCTAAGTTATCCTAGCCTTTCTTATTCTTATACGTTAAAAGTATATAGAATAGTAGTATTATATTAAAGAGCTTAATCTAAGGATAAAGATAACACTATTATTATCTAGGTACACTAATAACTAGATTATATTTAAGTGGTTAAAGCACTTTAATAAATTTATAATATTTATTAGTATAAAACGCTTATTAATTCTTAATAGCTATGAATTATATTACACGCTTAAATTTATTAATTTCTATATAGATTATAATATAATTCCTTTTAGGCTACCTTTACATTTAATATATCTATTATAGCCTCTTAATATTATAGTCTTCTAGCCCCTTAAGTATTATTATATAAAAGCTCTTAATATCCTAGTCCATGATAAGGCTATAAACATTATAAAGGTTAAATTCCTTAGTATTATTAGAGGTATATAAAAACAAGCTTTTAAGGAGTCTATAATAATCTCTATATTTTATAAAACTAGAATTTAGCCCTTTAATCTATAGCCTATAATTAAAGAGCTTATTAGATAAGCCCCTATTTGTATGCCCTCTCTAGGACTATTAATCCATAGATCTTCGGATTTTAAGACCCTAATAATATTATAGTAAATAAATAAGGTTACTATAAAGCTTTATAACTTATAGTGTGAAGAGAAGGAGCTTAATAATAAATTTAGCTATAATTTACAGTGTTTTATCTATAAAAGCCTTATTACTACTATAGAGCTTATTATCACGGCTTGTTCGTAGGGTTAAATAAACAAAGTGATAGCTAAGATTCTCGCAGTCACTACTAGGAAAATACTAGCTAGGGGCAGGTATGTAAAGGTTTCAATCTCTAACCTAGCACTAATAATATACACAGTCCTTAAGGAATACCCTGCTTTATAAGCACATAGCTATCTTATAGCTAGCTAGCCTTTTTATTATCTATATAGCCTAAAGGTTCTCTAAAGATCCGCTCTAATAAATATTCTATCTCTAACCTTTACGCTTCTAATATAATACTCCCCTAATATATAATTAACCTTAATTATAAAATAAGCTACTTACTTAGGGTGTAGTTACTATAATAAAGCTTATAAAGAAAAATAAAATAAGGCACCTTATAACTAAATATATAGGTAAATAAAATAATAATAATAATACTACTAATTATAAATAACCCCCTTTATTATAAGTAGTAGTGTCTAAATAGTAGCCTATATATAGCTTTAATATAGTAAAATAAATATTATTACCTATTATATAGCTAGACTAAAATAAATAAATAACTTATATTAATTTTTATAATTAGTTTAAATAAACAGGGTACCTAACGCTATAGTTCTAAATAGTCTAACTAGAGGGCTTATATTATAGTTACTATAAGTTTATAGCTATTAGGCATGTATATAAGTAGTAAAGCTAATGGTTATTATTATAATTTATAGATTACTTATACGTGGTATATTAGATTACTTAAGGGGTTTATAGTTAATATAAAAAAGACTAATTTTTCCCCCCTTTTATACACTTCCTTTCTCCTATAATAATCCTTAACCTTATAAGTTACCCTTACTAGCTAAGTAGTAGCTTTCTTACTACTATTATACTATAATTACTAACCTTTTTTAGTCTCTAAATATTATTATTATTTATTACTATTTATCTTAGTCTTTTATCTTATTCTTAGTTATTAGTTTATTTACTTTTAGTTATAATTTATATCTAGTCTATTATAGCTAACTTATAGCTAACTTATAGCTAGTTTACTATATTTAATACTTATATAAGAACTCCCCCTTTATTAATAGCTTCTAAAGGTTAAGCTATTAAGAAATCTTCTTTAAAGTCTCCTAAGAAGTTATCTCCTTAGAAGTAAACTACTTCTAAAATTTTAATATAAGTTTACTATATCTTTATAATATCTTTATTACTAACTTATTACTAGTAGTATAATAAGTAAGAAAATTCTATATATATAGTACTCTTAGTAAGTAGTAATATAGAATATCTTACTAAAAAATAATACTTATAATATTCTAGGATATTTTATTAATAATAAAACCTTCCCTATAGAATATAAAGAATTTATAAGTATAACTTCTTTACTTACTTACTACTTCTTTATTACTAATATTCTAATAAGCTACTTAATAAAATATACTTATTACTTTTAAAATAATAAAAACTACCTTATAGTATATCTTTCTTATCTAGAATTTGCTTGCTTATTACTAATATATTACTAGTATTTAGCTTAAATTATATAGCTTTATAATAGGCTATTTAAACTTATTAAAGCTACTCTAGAAAGTAGCTATTACTATTAGGATAAAGTAAGTATAATTTTACTACCTAGACACTAGATTACTACTAACTTACTAGTAGTCTATTATAAAAGTAAAGAAAAAGCTATAAAATACTATCCTATTTTATAAAAATTCTAATAAGTATAGATATATTTACTATACTTAAATAACTACTAATACTACTTATAAAGTAAAGAGTAATAAGTATATTATAATAGCGCTACTAAGTAATACTATAAACCTTAAGATATAGATTAATATTTTAAATAGTTTTTACTTTATAGCCTCGAATATCCTAATAGTAAGCTTTCTTAATATATATAGCTAATACTTAACTAACTTACTAGTAGTTTATACCCTATATTACTAACTTACCTAATTATATTAGTCCTATTAAGCTCCCTAGTAAACTTTAGGTTTATATATATAAAAAGAGGGATTCTAATAATAAATATATTCCTAAGGCCTTTACCTTTATAGTTACTATAGCTATTATTACTACTAAGGAACTAGCAGTCCTAGTAACTAACTTTATTATAAAGAGGTAAGTACTTAGTAGCTATATAATAGATTATTTAAGTTATTTAAGTAAATTAACTTTATTTTCTAATATCTTACTATATTAACTTATAAATTATAACTATCTTATATTAACTTTACTACTTAACTATTACTTATAGTTATTAATTATTTCTCTAGTGCTAAAATCCCTTTTTAATACCTAAGAATTCTCTAAAGTATTATAGCTTTTTTATTTAACTAGATATTTATAATACTTTCTATTATAGTAATATAAAATAATTCTCTTAACTTTAAACTCTTATTTATTATCTTTAATATTATCCTATAGTAAGGATATATCTTCTATATTAGTTAGGTCCCCTTTAAAAGGCTTAAGACTAGTAATATTAAATATATTATATAATTAAGTCCTAGGTAGTAACTTTAATTAATACACTAATCTATAACTCCTAATTACCTTTTTAATCTTATAGGGGCCTAGATACTTTATAGCTAGCTTCTTACTAAGTTATTTTAAATTAATATTCTTTATTAATAGTAAAATATAATTACTAACTTTAAACCTTATTAAAGTTCTTTTTTAGTTATAATATTTCTTATACTAAGTCTGTAAGTTACTTAAAAGCTATTTAATTATAGTGTGTTTCTCTCTTAGTGCTAAGACTTCACTTTTAGCTTAATTATTTACTAAAGGGATATTTATAATTACTTATTATAGACCTCTAGGATTATAACCTTATAACGCCTTCGCTAGTGTGTAGCTATGCGTTATATAATTGCTTATGTTATATATAAACTACACTAATAATAGGTTATTTACTTAATTAGTCTATTTAGCATAAGCAAAAGCCCTTAAATAATATTCTAGGACCTAGTTTAAATATTCTATCTAGCTATTGTGTGCCATAAGATGCGTGCCCACAAACGCGCGATCGCGATGACAAGCACAAGGGATCACAAGACTAGATAACATAATAAGGGATAACGATATTAGTTATCTAGATAAGGGGATTATTTAATCTATAAAGAGTCTGCCTATAGCTAGATTCTTTTAACGCTTATTACCTATACTTAGACCTAAATTTTTACCTAGCTATTGCTACGGTTAATAATTATGTTTACCCTAATATCTATATTTGCCCTAAAAAGATAAATTAATAAGATAAGTCCCCTAATATAACTAAAAAGTCACTTCTAATCTAACAGACTATTTAATCTAGAATATCTTAATCTATAAAGATAAATTCAGCTATTATTACAATTACTACTATTAAGTTAATTAACCCTCTAATATAAGCAGACATTACTACTACCTATAACTATAGGCTAGCATTATGCCTTTTAGGGTATTATTTTTTGCTTAATAAAACTAGTAGAGAAACATAGTTTTAAACCCCTAGAACTTTTCTATTTTCTAGTTAATTTACTATAGACTAAGATTAATTAGAAGCAAGTTTAATTATACTTTTAGCTATTTCCTAAGCTAACTTACGTAAAAACCCCCCCCCTTTATCTTATTTTCCTTATACTAAGATATAGATCTAAAGCCTTAACTAGGACTCTATAATAGTTATAGCATAAAGGAAAGACTATCTAAGTACACTAAGCTAAGGTAGTCTAAGGATATAAACTAGTATTATAAGGAAGCATAGAAAAGAAGGCTAGATAGCTTAGAGGTATACGCTGTAAATACTAGCTAAGCTATTAACCCCTTACTAAGAGTCTTTAAATATAAGACTCTAATATAAAAAACGCTACCTATTACTATAGACTATTTAATTATAGAACCTATAGCTTATTTTACTATTATTTAGCTATATATTAGTATCTTATAGCTTATTATAAAAAGCTATATAATAGTGCTAGTAGCCTTTACTTATAGCTTACTTATAACTATAAATATTACCTTATTAAAAGTTTTCCTTTATAAAAGTCTTATAAGTATTATAATATTTAGTTAAGCACTTACCCTTCTATAAGATTAATTAAAAGAAATATTAACTAACTCTATATCTAAGCTTACTCTATCTTATTCCTAGTAGCTAAGTAAAGCAAGACTAAGTAAGTACCTAAGTTACCTAAAGAACCTTTAGAATTTACTATTACCTAGTATGCTAATTACTAGCTAGGAACTATTTAATTCTAAGATAGTTATTAGCCTAGCTTAAACTTACTTTAAGGATTACTTAGGAAAGAATCCTACTAATAAACCTAAGGTACCTAGCCCCCTTAGAGGGCTTAATACTAAAACCTTTATAAAGCTTCTTAGAGAAATAATAATATGTTAAATATCTTTTATTACTATATAGAATAGGTATAATATTTAGTAGTTTATAAAAGATAATATAGCTAATTTTATTAAGAACTTTAAAGCAAAGATAAAGGTAATAGGTATCCCTAAAATAAACTAGTATAAAATACTTAAGCATAATATTAACCTAAAGCTTTAATAAGTAGTTAAGATACTAACTATATCTTAAACTTAGAAGAAGTCTAAGGAGGAGATACTCTTATAGTTTAATATAACTAGCTAGGATTAAATAGAAAACACTAGAGAATAACTTAAAGATCTAAATTTAATATAACTAAAGACTATTAAGGAGACTTATTACTAGCTATAGAAGTATTATACTCTAATATCTAATATAAACCTAATAGGATAGAGAACCACTATAACCTAGTCTAATTATATCTATAAGGCTATTCTAGAATATTTAATCTTAAGCTTTATAGATTAAAAAGGGTTTACTTATAAAGAGATATTAGTAATAAAGTATAAATAACTTTAGATAGCATTTAATGCATATATTATATATACCTAGAGCTTAAGAACAGAGACCTAGAGTTCTCTAATATAAATAGTTATGCTTTAAATAAAAAGAATATTAGTTTTAAAATATAAGCGCTATTTAATTAAGCTACCTTTAATTAGCTAAATATTAAGATTAAATAGAAGACCTAATAAAGTAGCTAGTGGAGTTAAAGATTATAGTTATAGCCTAAGTAGGAAAGGAAATTAATATAGCGAAACTACTTAAGGAAAAATATAGTAGCGATTCTTAATAATAATAGCGTAATTATTAAATAAACTATATTAGTTTATTTAATCTTAATAATAAGCGTTTCTTTAAAACTAATATAATAACTAGGAGAGACCGCTAGACAAACCGCTGCTACTACTATAACATAGAAACGTATCTTATAATAAAGTATAACACTTTAAAGTATAATAAAATATTAAAGTTTACTATATATAACTTGGCAGTCCGTATGTTAGTAATAAGGGATAATATATATATTATTTACGCTAGTTAGCTCTATAGATAGCTATTACTAGTACTCCTACTACTAAGTTAAAAGGGAAAACCCTAACCTAGGGAGAAAAACCCTCTTATATCTGTGTTTAGGCTAGCGCTAGCCCTATAGCAAGCCTACGCCGCTTAATAGGTAACCTATTATAAGTATTTATTACTAGCTTATACTAGCCTTATCCTATAGAAAAGAAAAAGGGGAAAGGGAAATATATAAAATAAGTATTCCTAGGCCCTCTAGACCCTATTCTAGCTTAGTAGTGTGTCTATCCTAAGTCTCTTTGCTTTTACTTAGGATAAGGTAAATCTAAGTTTGCAATATTAATTTACTTCTTATTCACTCTTATACTAACTCTTCCATGGCCCCACTTTTCAGCTAACTCCGGCCTAGCCCTGCCTTGTTAGTCTAATAAAGTATAAGCACCTGGTTTTGCCTAGTTGCTATGGGGGGAGGGCGGCTTCGACCCGGGACCGGAACGGTCTCGTTCTAAGGCTAAGGGATAATATAAGACATTAAACTATACCCCTAGTCCTGCTTTTAAAGTTCCTTTCTATTAGTAGCTATCTACGTAGGCTGGCTGTATTCTAGGTAAAATACTTTAAGGATTATAAGATTACTATAATACTTCCTTAGATTAAGGAATATAGCCCCTATAGAGAACTAAGCTAGGAAATAATATAAGAGGAATAGGAAGTATTTAATTAAATAGAAGGTTAGTTTAATCTGGCAGAATATTAACCTAAGAGAGAGGCCTAGGTATTATTAATCTTAAAACGCAAGACATTAGGCATGGTTTTAGCTATTACTTTTAAAAAGCTATATATAAGGGAAGAGGAAGATAAAGAGGTTATTATAAAAATCTTAGCTATTAGAGAATAATTAGCAAAACATCTAAGGATTAAAGATATTATAGATAATAAGGTAGAAGACTATTAAGCATATATTTAACCTGTTTAACCTTATGCTTAACCCCCTTAAGAAGACCCTTTAGTAACTAAGGGAAAAAAGGACCTATTAAATAAGGTTAGATAGAGAATTCTAGATTAATTATATAATAAAGTCTTTTAGAAGAAGGTTAGCGTGCCCTTTTAAGATATCTGCTAAATTATACTAACACTTGCAGAGGTAGTTAGTAATAAATACCTCCTTTAAGCAAAAGGTATAGAGAATATCTAGTATTATAATAGAGACACACTAGGACTAGCTCCCCCTTTAAAGATATTTAGTGCGAAACTAAATCTAAGACTAATTAATCCTAGGAATTAGGTTAACTCTATCCTTTAATTAATAAAGGAAACCCTTAAAGAGAATAAGAAAAATAAAACTATAGCTAAGAAGGGTTTACTAATAACGCCCCCGCTAGAGATTAATATAGCCTTATAGGAGTAAATTTAGGAGAGACTAGGAGCTTACTTAGAATAGAATAAACCCTAGTAGAATTTAGTTAATTATACTTAGATAAACTTTATACTTAATATAATCTTAGAGCTATAGGCTACTATTAATTATCTATAAGATTTACTATACCTCTAAGTCTAGCTAAATAACCTAGAAGGGGAGCTTCTCCCTAGACTTATTAACACTAGATTGCAAGGGAATATAATTATAGAAAGCATAGCTAGATAACTTAGGCTAAGGATTTACCTAATAGATATAATAAACATAATATTATTCTTATTATATAGTATTAAAATAATTAGGAAGGTATAAATAAAGCTATATCTAGGAAATATCTAAATACCCGCTAATTTCTACGTTAGACTAGACTTAGTAAATATTAGCCTTATCCTTAGAATACTATTTTTTAGACTATCCTAGATATAGTTTAACCACTTAAGAAGCAGAGAACTTTATACCTAGTACCGCTTTAGTAATATTATTATTATCTTAAGAGTTATAGAAAGCATTTAATAGCAATACACTAATAGGCAACTAGTCTAGTAACTATCTATTAATATTATTATATTTAGTTACCCTAAAGTAGAGGAAGATTAAATAGTTTATAAGGGTTTAGAAAAGGAGTTACATAATAATAAATAGCTAGTCCCCCTTATAATAAGAGAAGGAACTAAAATCTTTTATAAGGTAATTAAGGATATAATAGTGAACTATACCTAATAACTTAAGGCGGTTATAAAGGATTTCTAACCCCTATAGCAACTAAAACCACCTAAACTTATAGTAAACATAATATATAAGTAAAAAGCTAATAAAATTCACCCCTATAATAATATACCTTCTAATAGGTTAACACTAGAAAGGGACCTAAAATAGAAGATAAAGAAATAGAAGGAGGTAAAATTATGTCTAGAGATATCTAGGAAATATAGCAAATACATTACTAGGAGATTCTGCGCGGAACCATAAGGTTTTAGGATAACCTAGGAATAATTAGATTAAATAGTTAAAGGGGCATAAAAGTATTTAATATAAGAAGAAGTTAATATTTTTAAGGAAATTCTTTATAACTAAGAAGCGGCGCTAGCCTAGGACTTATTAAAATATAAAAATATTAATTTGCTTATTATACTACTATAAGTTATAAAGGTTATTAAACATAAGGTATAGCAAGCAGGCTCTATCCTAATACCCCTTAGGTTGCAAGGGAAACTAGTTAATATGCTAAAGAAGAAACTAAAGTATAAATATTTAAAGAAAAGTTATAGTTCCTATAGAAATCCTTACTTTCTTATAATAAAGAAAGATAAAGGGATTTATCTAATCTTATCCGCTATAAAGTATAATAAGGTAATAATATAGGATACGCTAATTCCTTAGGGTGTAGAGGTATTTAGCAAGAGCTTCGCAATATGCTAGATCTTATTAATAGTTAACTTATTATTAGGATATAATTAAATAGTATTAGTAGAAAAGAGTAGGGATATAATAATGATTTTTACTGTAATTAGGCTTTTATAACTTTATTACTTACTATAGGGTGCTACTAATTTAGTAGCCTAATTCATTAGAATTATTAGGCAAATCTTATTTAACTTAATCCCTTATGTTTACGCGCCTTTCCTAGATAATATTGCAGTAAGAGGGCTAACTATAATATATAATAAGAAGGAAATCATACTAGGAGTGCGTAAATATATAATAGAGTATTTAATTAATATTAATAAAGTTTTAGTTAATATTAAACTCTCTAGTTATATAGCCTTAGTAGTAAAGTTAAAGTTTTGCTAGAAATTTACAAAGATTATAGGATTTATATATAGGATAAACAGGTAGAAGCTAACTAAAGTAAAGATAGCAAAAATTTTAGATTAGAAGGTCTATTAAGATTTATTAGAGGTACGCTCCTTTATTAGATTAATAGGCATTTACTATATCTAAGTAAAACACTACGCGTAGAAAGCGAAACTACTAGTAATTTTACTAAGAAAGATAAAGAATTAGGAATAAGGACTAGAGTAATAAGAAGCTATAAATACCTTAAAGAAGGTAATAATAATAGCTCTAGTCCTAGTTTCACTTAATCTTAGACTAGGCTTTAGAGAGATTATACTAATAGTTAACGTAAGCTTGCTTAGATAGGGAGCTATATTATTATAAGTAGTTAAAGGAGAATAATATCTAGTTTAATATAAGAGCAGTACTTAGACTATTACTAAAGCTAAGTATAATATAACTAAGAGAGAATACTAAGCAGTTATCTATACACTAAGAAAACTACAAATTTATCTCTATAGAGTCCTATTTATATTAGAAATAGACTTATAAGTTCTTATTTATTAGCTAAACAGTGCTATTAATAATATGCCTAGAGCCCTTATTATATAATAGATTAGTTATATCCTGCTCTTTAACTTCTTAGTATAATATATCCCTAGTAAGAAGAACTATATTACAGATACTCTATTTAGGAAAGGTCCTAGAGAATTAGATTAATTAGATTAAGATATTAAAGGAGATATTAAGGACTTTATTAACTTATATCTTAATAGTATTAGGATAGAGAAGAATAATAAGAAGAGCTACTTAGAAGAGATATAATAGGTAATTAACTTCTTATTAATACTTTAAAGACTTATTAATCTTAGTATAAAGGACTATAGGACACTATATAATAAGGTAAAAAAGTTTTACTTAGAAAATAGATGCCTTTAGAAGAGACTAACTAGAATTATAAAGGGGCTAGCGCTAGTTATTAATATACTAGAATAATAATATATAATTATTAAAGCTATTTATAAGGAACTTAAATATAAAGGAGTTAAAGTAGACTTCTAAGTAATAAAGCAGTAATACTAGTAAAAAGGGCTCTAGAATATAACTTAGGAGATGCTAGTATGCTGCGAAATATACTAAAAGTTTACACCTTAGTAGCTATAGGAACTTTTAGTGCTAGTTACGCTAGGGAACCTAATAAGTAAGATCTATATTAACACTTAGTATCTTCTAATTAATTAAGGATATAAGTACCTTTTAGAAGCTAGATATAATCTAACTAGATAGGTTAAAGCTATGCTAGTTTAGAATATAATAATACTAGTAATTAGGAAGTTCCTTTCCTCCTTAATTAGCAGATTTAAGCTCTTCTGCTTTATAGTCTATAATAGGGGTCTAGAAATACAAGGAAATCTTAAAGAGGCACTAGTAAATATAGGTATTATAGGGATTCAGACATTTAGGTATAACCTAAAAGCAAATTCGCCTATTAAAGCTAGATATTAATTACTTACTTCTACTCTAGTGAAACTAGGAGGATTAAACAAATAATGGTTAAAGCATCTTAATAAAGCCTTTCTTATAAACCACACTACTATCTAAGAGTTACATAGAAAGTCCGCTTTCTATTTAATCTATAGATAGGAACTAATTTTACTATTAGAAGTGAAATTTCTAACCTAGTAATTAATTAATTAGGATATAGTTACTTCTAAGTAAGACTTATTTAAGGTATAAGTATAAATACTTAAAAGGAAGGCTAAGGATATTAAAAGGGTAAGGAAGAAGTATTAGAATTTAGGCAGTAGCTTATAAACTAAACTAATAAGAACTAAGCTACCTCCCTTAGAAAAGATTAATTAAAACTAGGGAACCTTATATTAGTATATAATATCTAAAGGAACTTTAATATATTTACTATAAAGAAACTTATAATAAGGTAAAATAGACTATTTTGGATTTATAAGCGTATGCTAATCTCTAAGGCCTATTACCTATAAACACTAAATAAGGTCTATCTCTTAAAAATAATCTTAGGAGATTATATTAAGAAGTTTATACTAGACTTAGAAGGCTAGTGAATATCCTCTATAAATAGATAGCTATATACTCCCTAAAGTAGCTAAATAAAAGAAGCAACCACTAATAAGTATAATAAAGAAGTCTTAGCTATTATACTATTAGTAGCTTAACATAATATATTTAATTAAATAGTTAATAAATAATAAATAAGTAAGTAAGAAAAATCTAATTAAGATATAATAATCTTAGAAAAGGAAGTTAAGCTACTGCCCTAGAGAACCCTATACTAGGGAATTAAGATATAGCTACCTTAGCTATTAAATAAATAGTAAGAGGAATATATAAAATACCCTCCTATGCACTAATAATATATAGATTAAGAAACTTTTCCTTTATATTTTCCTATTTTCTTCCTTTAAAATATATAATATACTAAAGATTAAGTAATTAAAGTATAACCTAGTAGCTTAGCTATATTGCTTTTTCTTTATCCTATCTCCTTTCCCTAATAACCTATTATAATTCTTTTCTTTATCTTATACTTATAAATTATTTAGAAACAAAGGAGGTATATTAATTACTAGGTAAGGAGAGTTTTTAAAGTTAATAGTGTTTAGATTAAGTAAAAGGGATCCTACTATCTCTATAGACTATTCTTTACCTAAGAAAGGAGCTAGAGCTCTTTCTTATAATAACTAAGGATAATACCTAGTTATAAAACACTACTTATAACTTACTACATAAGAGCTATTCTATATATAATTACTATAAGCACTATTACTAACCCTAGGGATTAAAACATAACTATAAAACAGAAAGCATATATATTTATTATAAAACATAACATACTATATATATAAGTTTAAATAGTTAGAATAAAAGATACTATTTAATCTACTATATATAAATACTAGTAACGCCTAGTAATATTTAGGACGCTAGGAGAGAGTGTATAGAAAATACCTATTAGGATAAGCTACCTTAGCAAGGATAAGAACCTAATAGTAATAACTATTTTTAATAGCAAGAGCTAAAGTGCTATTACTCTTAGTAGTATAACTCCTTATAAACTCTTTTAGTAAGTTTATCTTTTTTATAAATATAATAAGGTAGGGAGAAGCTCCCTTAGGACTTTTATTAGAAGATTAGAGTAAAATCTCTATATATATTAGGACGCTACTATAACTAATATTAATTCTACTACACACCTAAAATACAAAAAGAAACTTATACTATAGCAATAGAAAGTATTAGTAAAAAGCTTAGGTAAGAGATTAAATAATTCCTAGACTTATATAATCTTTACTAATAAAGGGAGGGAAGAATTTAGTATAGTTAGACTAGTTAAGAGTTTTTATTAAAGAAAGCTTATATTCTAGGATATTTGCCCTAATAATAGCAGTAATATTAGGTAGCTTTTAACAAGCTATATTAAGAGATTTTGCTATAATTATATAGTTTATTAGAAAGGATAAGGGTTTAAAAAAGAAAGGAAGAGAAGAGAAGAGATAGGCTAAGCATTAGGGCTATAAAGATATTGCTTAATAACAGGCAGTAGTAACTAATAAGCAACAACTACTAACCTTAATTTATAACACTATAAAAGGAGTGAATTATAAAAGCCTATTAACTTCCTAAGAGTAACTAAGGGTAACTATAAGTAGCCGCTAGTAACCACCTATATAACTAATATAGGCTATAAGAATAATAACAAAGTTATAGGAACTATTTAATCTTATCTCCCTCTATATTATTATATTACCTAGTCTCTTAAGATATTTGCCCTTTATTACCTAATTATATCTCTTATCCTTATTTATTCTAGCCTAACGCTATTAAAGTAATTTACTGTTTTTTATTATTCCTCCCCCCTTATTTTTTACCTAAGATATATTGTTTATATATATATTATTTAATTATATTAAGAAATAGAGGCCTATAAGGAAAGTGTAATTAACAAAAGCACTTATATAAATATAGATAGTAGTATAGTTATATATTTTCCCTATAGCAAATACCTTATGCTATTCTATGCCTATATCTTAATATATAGAACTAAAGGTTCTTTCTTTAGGGAAAATAAAGGAAGTATAATAGAACTTAACCTAGTTAACCTCTATAGTTAGTAACCACTATTATTCTACCTAAGAAGAGACTAGCCCTAGCTACTAACTAGGTTTAAAGCCTATTAGAATAGCAATAATTTTAGCTAGGTAATACTAATAGGACTAGGGTAGATAGAGGCAAGCTAGTAAGATTATTTAATAGATATTTATAAGTTCCTAAGAAAGGCTTATAAAACACTAAGCAAGGACTAGCTTAATTAGTTTAAGTTAGCTACTATAGGGAAGATTATAATACATAGCCTTAAAGCAATAGTGGCTATACTTCTATAAATATTTAAGATTAAACTAATAGAGAAGTTTAATTTAGATACTTTATAAAGATTAATTAGTTTAAAAGCTAGGAGACTTTATTCTAGCTACTAGCCTATTAACATTAAGTATAGTTTAAAGTATAACCCTATTAACCTCCACTTATATATAAGTAATTAATACATTATTATAGGTTTCGCTTTCTTTATAAACCACTAGATATGCTTTCTATTTAATTAAAAGTAAGGGTAACTTTACTACTTTAATAATATAGAAGAGGGCTAACTAAAGAGGTTTACTAATTTTATAGGAGGGTAAGGATAAATTATATAGCTACTAAACTACCTATATAACTTTAAAGTAATCATGGTTCTAGTAATAGAACAAAAAGGAAACTAGAAATATAGATATGCTTATCTAGGGTTTCTTCTACAAATAATCCGCTACTAAGTTAGTGTTAGGAGCGCAGAGGTTAGAGACAGGACGTTTATTAGAGCGGATCTTCGAAGGACCTTCAGGCCGCGTAAATAATAAAGAGGCTAGCTAGCTATAAGATAGCCACGTGCTTATAAAGCAAGGTATTCCTTAAAGTCTATATATATTATTAGTACTAGGTTAGAGATTAAAACCTTTATATACCTGCCCTTAGCTAGTATTTTCCTAGTAGTAACTATAAGAATCTTAGCTATTACTTTAATTATTTAACCCTATACTTAAGCTATAATAAATTAATCTCTTTAAAACCCTTTTAAGGATATAAACTATTAGCTAGATTATTATATAGCTAACGCTCTAAAGATCTATATAAAACACGCTAGTACCTTATAATAATAAAGCTATGGATAATTAGGAAGGCAAAGAACCCCTATAATCTAGAACTATAGATAATAATAGGGTATAGCAAATGCTACCTAATCCTAATCTAGGTAAAGGTATAGATAATATAAATAACCTAGATAAAGCATTATAAAGACACTATAAGGTTACATAAGCTAAGCTATATTACCTTTAAAAGATATAGGAGATTCTATAAATAAAAGGTATAGATTAAAAAGCTTAAGGCAAATCTAGGATTAGCTAGACCTTCTCTAGGACTTATAATTACCTCTTAAACTTTAGCTATAGTTTTACTAGTAATCTATAGTAACTTAGCAGTAATTATATAGTAAAATAGTCTTATTAAGATATAGATAAAAATACTTATATATAAAGGGAATATATATAAGAATCTATAGAATTTCCTAGTAAATTTAGATATATTATTTAAATTATACTACTATACCTTTAAGGATAATACTACTAAGGTAGTATATATAAGTAGCTACCTAGCTAATAATATGAAGTAATAATAAATATATTATATAGCTATAGATAAGTATATAAATTACTTATTATTTATATAGGCAGGTTTCCTAAAATAGCTAAAAACCAGAATAATAGATAAGGGTGTAAGATGCTTAGAAGTAATAAGAATACTACTAAACCTTAGGTAGAAAAGTAATTAATTATTTTAAGCCTTTATAAGAGCTTAGACTAAGGTAAAAGCTAAGTTACCTAAAGTAATCCTAATATATCTATAAATTACTATTTTTCTAAATAGCTTAAATAATACTATAAGAAAGTAGATAATTAGCTAAGAGATTCTAATAACTTAGAGCTAGTTATAAGGCTAGGGTAAGAAAGCAAAGGTTATAATAAGTTTAGGCTAAAGTAATAAAAAAAGTTAAGACCCTAAAAGAAAAAGGCAATACTCTATATTACCTATAGATAAGGTATAGTAATAAAGTAAAGATTAAGTAAAAAAGCTATTTCTAGTATGCTATAAATATAGAAAGCCTAGATATACTATACTAGTTTATTAGGCACTAGACTATTTTACTTATAAAAGTAATAGGTATATAACTAAGAGGTATAGTAAAAGTAGTAATAAAGCTATATTACCTAATATAATACTAGTTTAAATAGTATAGACCTAGGAATATAACCTTACTATAGAATACCCTATAGATAATAGAATAAGAATATAAGTATCTTTATAATAAGATAACTAGTAGTTAGCTATAAAAGCACTATTTAATATAGGTATATAGTTCTTAATAATTTATCCTAAATTATTATTAAAAAAGGATTAGGAGAATATAATCTAATTAGACTAGGTACTAGAGAGTGTAAGCTAAAAAGAGATTCTATATTAAGGGATCTTAAAAATATTAATAAAAGTAAAAGATAGTATAGGATTTATAAAAGTCTATTAAGTTAGCTATTATATTACTAATATAGGTAAAGGGATAATACTAGGTATAGATTAGACTAAAGAATATTTACCTATAATTATATATTAGAATTAGGGATTTTAGAGATATCTAGTAACTATAGAATACCTCTTCTTTATTTATAGTAAGTAGTAAATATATAAAGAGAAAAAATAAGTAGTAATTTTATTACTATTTAGGGTAATAAAGATTAGGCTAAGTATTCTAAAAAGTAAAAATTAGAAAGAAAAGGGTAAGGACTAATTAGAAAACCTAGTAATAATAGAAGCATAATTAAATAGTAAAGTAGCTATATAGTTACTAGAATACACTTACTAGTAGTAAAAAAGTAAAGGTATTATAGTTATACTAATTTTAGAAAGCATAAGTAGTAAATAAGCTATATTAAATTAAGGCATAAGTACCTAACACCCTATACTAATAATTCTAAAGGAATACATAGAGTTTATAAATATTTTTTTAAAGAGCTAGTAGGTAAGCTTCCTAAACTAGGGGGCTATACTTATATAATTAAATTAGAAGAAAGGAAAACACTACCTTAGGGGCCTATATATAATTTAGCTAAAAAGGAACTATTAGTTCTTAGAGAGTACCTTATAAGTATATAGCTTAAAGGGTAGATTAGAAGATTAGTTAGCCTAGCTAAAGCCCTAATTTTATTTATTCTAAAGAAAGGAGGGAAATTAAGGCTTTATATAGATTATAAGGGCTTAAATAAAATTATAATTAAGGATAAGGCCTCTTTATCCCTTATTACTAAAATCCTTAATTAATTAGTAAGTATAGTTATTTTTATAGTCCTTAATCTAAAAGATATATACTACTAGCTATATATCTGCTTAGGTAATAAGTGAAAGACAGCCTTTTATTATTACTATAGCTACTTTAAATATCTTATAATACTATTTAGACTAGTTAATACACTAGTAACCTTTTAGAAGTATATTAATAATACTCTTAAAGGACTTATTAATAAGACCTATATTATTTACCTAGATAATACGCTAATATATAGTAGCGTAGTTAAGAAGCATATAAAATATATTAAATAAATTCTATATAAGCTTAGGGATATAAGTCTTTTTATTAACCTTAAGAAGTATTAATTTTTAGTTAAGGAAGTTAAATTCTTAGGCTTTAAGATATTAGTAAAAGGTATTATAATAGACCTAGCAAGAGTTAAGGTAATTATAACCTAGCTAATACTATATAGCGTCTTTAATATTTAGTTATTCCTTAGTTTTACTAGATTTTATTACTATTTTATTAAATAGTATAGTAAAGTTATTATTCTATTAATAAATTACCTTAGAGGATAGTAACTAGTAATATTTAACCTAGAACCCTATAAGTTAGCAGTGTTTAGAGAACTTTAATAGAAATTTTAAGAAGCGCTAATTCTAGTGCATTGTAACCCACTTATATATCTTAGAGTAAAGATAGATATATCTAGATATACAATTAAGGCTATACTTATAATATATATGCTAGGTTACTAGCACCTAGTTATATTTATATTAAGAAAGATAACTAATACTAAATTACGCTATTTAATACCTAATAGCAAATTATTAGCTATCTAAGAGGCTTTTTGCATATAAAGACACTACCTTACTTATTTAGCTTATATAATTAAGGTTATTATAAACTATTTAAACTATAAGTACCTAGCTATAAAGCCTAAGCTTACTAGCAGGTAGGTAACTATACTTATTAAGCTTTATTCTTTTAACTTTAAGATTATATATTATATAAGGAAATTAAATCCTACTAACTTACTTTTAAGAAGACTAGATTTTATAAGTAAGGTAAGGAAAGCAAAAGTAATAACTATATAACTTCTTACCTTTTTATCTAAATTTATAAATACTAATTAATAGGAACACCCTAGTAATACTATTAGTACTATAGGTTCTATAAAAATATTACTTAGTATAACTAATAGTTAGTTATAATAACACTATAATAATACTACTAATATCTAAGGTTTTAAAAAATTATAACTTAACTATATTCCTAAAGAACCTAATAATCTAGATAATCTTAGAAGAGTTATATTAGTAAGGTTATTTAATACTTTTAATTCTTTTATTAATAAGCAATAAGCTAGCTATAGTAGTACTACTAGTACCTAGTATATATTTAGTTTATTACTTAGTTATTTTAATTTTCCTATTAGACTAGCTACTGCTATTAAGGGTAGACTAGTATAGGTTATTACTAGTAAGCAGTAAGGGCGCCCCTTAAAAACATTACTTATCTATATACCTATAAGACTAGAAGTATTTATTAAACTAATTACTTATAAAGATATTATAGCTAGGATCTAATTTATTTAAAGAACCTCTTCTAAGTTTATCTCTAACTTTCTAGAAAAGAGCTTAGAATTAAAACCCCTAATTTAAGTCTTATTATATAAAGCATAGTAAGGGAATAACTTTACTATAGGTTAATTAAAGTTACTTAAAAGCAGTAATTTAGTAGTGTCTTAAATATAGTCTATTAGACCCTTTAAGCTATTAATATTTAAGAATTATATTTTTATTCCTTTAGGAATAAGAAAAGAAATTTTATTACTAACTTATAATAACCCTACTACTAGGCATTAGGGAGTAAGTAAAACTCTTTATTAGATTATAAACTAATATTATTAGCTAATAATAAAGAAAGATATAAAGGTATATATTAGCACTTATATAAGTTATTAAACTTTAAAACTAAGGTATTATAAACTATATAGTAAGCTAGCTATACTACTAGTGCCTAATTGCCCTTTTTAAGAATTATTAATAGATTTTATTACTAGACTTTTACTAGTAAAAGATTTAAACTAGACCTATAACGCGATTCTAGTTATTATTAACTAATTTATAAAATATAGTATCTATATTCCTATATTAATATAACTAACTAGTAATGGGCTAGTAACTATATTCTTAGAATATATTTTTAGAGATTATAGAGCTCTAGAAGGTATTATAATAAACTAAGGTTCTACATTTACTAGTGGTTTCTAGATAACTTTTATTATCTTCTTATAACTAAGCGGTTACTTAGCACCGCTTTTTACCCCTAGATAGATAGCTAGATAGAATATTTAAACTAGGTCCTAGAATATTATTTAAGGGCTTTTGCTTATACTAAATAGACTAATTAGGCAGATAACCTATTATTAGTATAGTTTGCGTATAACATAAGTAATTACATAACGCATAGCTACACACTAGCAGAGGCATTATAAGGTTATAATCCTAGAGGTCTATAATAAGTAATTATAAATATCCCTTTAGTGAATAATTAAGCTAAAAGTAAAGTCTTAGTACTAAGAGAGAAATATACTATAATTAAATAGCTTTTAAGTAACTTATAGACTTAGTATAAGAAATATTATAACTAGAAAAGAACTCTAATAAGGTTTAAGGTTAGTAATTATATTTTACTATTAATAAAGAATATTAATTTAAGATAACCTAGTAGGAAGCTAGCTATAAAGTATCTAGGCCCCTATAAGATTAAAAAGGTAATTAGGAGTTATAGATTAGTGTATTAATTAAAGTTACTACCTAGGACTTAATTATATAATATATTTAATATTACTAGTTTTAAGCCTTTTAAAGGGGACTTAACTAATATAGAAGATATATCCTTACTATAGGATAATATTAGAGATAATAAATAAGAGTTTAAAGTTAAGAGAATTATTTTATACTACTATAATAGAAGGTATTATAAATATCTAGTTAAATAGAAAAGCTATAATACTTTAAAGAATTCTTAGGTATTAAAAAGGGATTTTAGCACTAGAGAAATTATTAATAACTATAAGTAATAGTTAAGTAGTAAAGTTAATATAAGATAGTTATAATTTATAAGTTAATATAGTAAAATATTAGAAAATAAAGTTAATTTACTTAAATAACTTAAATAATCTATTATATAGCTACTAAGCACCTACCCCTTTATAATAGAGTTAGTTACTAGGACTGCTAGTTCCTTAGTAATAGTAGTAGCTATAGTAACTATAAAGGTAAAGGCCTTAGGAGTATCTTTATTATTAGAATCCCTCTCTTTATATATATAGACCTAAAGTTTACTAGGGAGCTTAATAGAACTAATATAATTAAGTAGGTTAGTAGTATAGGGTATAAACTACTAGTAAGTTAGTTAGGTATTAGCTATATATATTAAGAAAGCTTACTATTAGGATATTCGAGGCTATAAAGTAAAGACTATTTAAAATATTAATCTATATCTTAAGGTTTATAGTATTACTTAGTAATACTATTATAATATGCTTATTACTCTTTACTTTATAAGTAGTATTAGTAGTTATTTAAGTATAGTAAATATATCTATGCTTATTAGAATTTTTATAAGATAGGATAGTATTCTATAGCTTTTTCTTTACTTTTATAATAAACTACTAGTAAGTTAGTAGTAATCTAGTGTCTAGGTAGTAGAATTATACTTACTTTATCCTAATAGTAGTAGCTACCTTTTAGAGTAGCTTTAATAAGTTTAAATAGCCTATTATAAAGTTATATAATTTAAGCTAGATACTAGTAATATATTAGTAATAAGTAAGTAAATTCTAGATAAGAAAGATATACTATAAGGTAGTTTTTATTATTTTAGAAGTAGTAAGTATATTTTATTAAGTAGCCTATTAGAATATTAGTAATAAAGAAGTAGTAAGTAAGTAAAGAAGTTATACTTATAGATTCTTTATATTCTATAGGGAAGGTCTTATTATTAATAAGATATCCTAGAATATTATAGGTACTATGTTTTAGTAGGATATTTTATATTATTACTTACTAAGAGCACTATATATATAGAATCTTCTTGCTTATTATACTACTAGTAGTAAGTTAGTAATAAAGATACTATAAAGATATAGTAAACTTATATTAAAATTTTAGAAGTGGTTTACTTCTAAGAAGATAACTTCTTAAGAGACTTTAAAGGAGATTTCTTAATAGCTTAACCTTTAGGAGCTATTAATAAAGGGGAAGTTCCTATATAAGTATTAGATATAGTAAACTAGCTATAAGTTAGCTATAATAAACTAGATATAAATTATAACTAGAAGTAAATAAACTAATAACTAAGAATAAGATAAAAAACTAAGATAAGTAATAATAGATAATAATAATATTTAGAGACTAAAAAAGGTTAGTAACTATAGTATAATAGTAGTAAGAAAGCTACTACTTAGTAGGTAAGGGTAACTTATAAGGTTAAGGATTATTATAGGAGAAAGGAAGTGTATAGAAGGGGGGAAAAATTAGTCTCTTTTATATTAACTATAGACCCCTTAAGTAATCTAATGCACTACGTATAAGTAATCTATAAATTATAATAATAACTATTAGCTTTACTACTTATATACATGCCTAATAGCTATAAACTTATAGTAACTATAATATAAGCCCTCTAGTTAGACTATCTAGAACTATAGCGTTAGGTACCTTATTTATTTAAACTAATTATAAAAATTAATATAAGTTATCTATTTTTTTTAGTCTAGCTATATAATAGGTAATAATATTTATTTCGCTATATTAAAGCTATATATAGGCTGCTATTTAGATACTACTACTTATAATAGGGAGGGTTATTTATAATTAGTAATATTATTATTATTATTTTATTTACTTATATGTCTAGTTATAAGGTACCTTATCTTATTTTTCTTTATAAGCTTTATTATAGTAACTATACCCTAAGTAAGTAGCTTATTTTATAATTAAGGTTAATTATATATTAGGGGAGTATTATATTAGAAGTATAGAGGTTAGAGATAGGATATTTATTAGAGCGGATCTTTAGAGAACTTTTAGGCTATATAGATAATAAAGAGGCTAGCTAGCTATAAGATAGCTATATGCTTATAAAGCGAGGTATTTCTTAAAGACTATACATATTATTAGTGCTAGGTTAGAGATTAAAACCTTCACGCACTTGCCCCTAGCTAGTATTTTCCTAGTAGTGACTGCGAGAATCTTAGCTATCACTTCGATCATTCAACCCTACGCTCAAGCCGTGACAGTTAGATACTAAGCACTTAATCTGCTTTTAGAAGACTAGAACGCACTAAATTAATATAATATTAAGTTTAAATAACTATATTTATTTAGTAGGGATTTATATATTAGTTATCGCTTTATGCTCTATCTAAGAGACTGGATAATCATTAATAATATCTTAGACCTAAGATATAGCTATGCTAGGGCTCTTATAAGAACTATAAGAGTTTTATAAGATATAGCTACAAATAAACTAGGCGTTAGAGATTAATTACCTAGAGAATTGTCTTACTAGAAAGACTTTAACCTTTAGCACCTAATATATAACACTATAAAACGCTAGCTACCTAGCTTTATAACCTAAATAATTAGTAAAGGATTGCCTATTAGCGCTATAGTTATAGCTTAGGAATATAAAGTTAGTAATAAGAATCGCTTAATTTAATAGTACACTAAGATAGCTTAAGATAATAGGCTTTATATCTAGGATTATTAGTAACCTATTACATATATTTACACTAAGGATCCTAAAATCTTTAATATTAGTATCTAAGAGATACTATAGGAATAAGAGTAATAAATACAGAAAGATATAGATAACGTATAGTAATAGGAGACCACTAAGGATTAAAGATTAAGTAAAAGGGTAAGCTTTTAGGCCTTATAAGAGTCTTTATTAGGGTTATTATCTATAGTTAGGCATAAAAAGATACTATAGTCTCTAGCTATAAAACTTAAAACACTCTAATAGGGAAGGTAAGAATAAACTTATAATATTACAAACTAAACGCTTTAATAATAGTAAGCAGTAACTAATAACTTGCTTTAAATAGATATTAAGGATTAGCTAAGGTTATAGTAAATCTTTAGAGTTATTAGGGAGAGGCAGGCTTATAACTATAAGACTCTAATTAAATAGGTAGAAGAAAACACTATATACTACCCCCTTAGAGATATAGGATAAGCTATAATAATTAATTTTCTCTTACTCTTAAACTTAAAATAAGTAGCCTAGAGAAAAACTATTATATAGCTACTTATATTATTTATATATACTTTAGTAGTATTACCTAGACTAGTTACTTAAGGAATATAGTTAGAAATTATTAAAGCCTACTAGCAAGAGAGAAAGCATGCTATAGGATTAATTAATTAATATAAAGACTAAGAGAAAAGGGTAAGTTAGCGAGAGTTAAAATAACCTATAGTCTATACTCCCTTACTAATATTACCTATAACCTACCTATAAACGCTAAAGACACTAAAACTCTCTAGGGAGATAAGAAATTTAGGTCTTTAGCTAAGGAGGTTTCCCTTTCTTTTTTTTTTTTCTTTTCTCTCTTTTCTTTTAATTACCTTTTCTTATAGAAGCATTAGATCTATATATGCTAGATTAAATAATACCTTTCCCTAAAGCATAGTATTAAGCAACCTATTACGCTTAAAGATAAGGTAGCTATTTCTTTTATTACTATTTTCTCTTTCCTAGGGGCTAGGAAAGAAAACAGTTAGGGAGGTGTTATATGCCATAAGATACGTGCCTATAAACACGCGATCGCAATAATAAGCATAAGGGATTACAAGACTAGATAACATAATAAGGGATAACTATATTAGTTATCTAGATAAGGGGATTATTTAATCTATAAAGAGTCTGCCTATAGCTAGATTCTTTTAACGCTTGTTACCTATGCTTAGACCTAAATTTTTACCTAGCTATTGCTACGGTTAATAATTGTGTTTGCCCTAATAATTGTGTTTGCCCTAATAATTATGTTTGCCCTAATATCTGTGTTTGCCTTAAAAAGATAAATTAATAAGATAAGTCCCCTAATATAACCAAAAAGTTACTTCCAATTTAACAGACTATTTAATCTAGAATATCTTAATCTATAGAGATAAATTTAGCTGTTATTATAATCGCTGCTATTAAGTTAATTAACCCTCTAACGTGAGCAGACGTCACCGCTACCTACAACCGTGGGCTAGCATCGTGCCTTTTGGGGTGTTGTTTTCCGCTTGACAAACTATCTATCTAGGGGTAAAAAGTAGTGCTAAGTAGCCACTTAGTTGCAAGAAAATAATAAAAAGTTATCTAGAAACCACTAGTAAATGTAGAACCTTAGTTTATTATAATACCTTCTAGAGCTCTATAATCTCTAAAAATATATTCTAAGAATATAGTTACTAGCCTATTGCTAGTTAGTTACGTTAATAAAGGAATATAAATACTATATTTTATAAATTAGTTAATAATAACTAGAATTATGTTATAGGTCTAGTTTAAATCTTTTACTAGTAAAAGTCTAGTAATAAAATCTATTAATAATTCTTAAAAAGGGTAATTAGGCACTAGTAGTATAGCTAACTTACTATATAGTTTATAATGCCTTAGTTTTAAAGTTTAATAACTTATATAAGTGCTAATATATACCTTTATATCTTTCTTTATTATTAGCTAATAATATTAGTTTATAATTTAATAAAGAGTTTTACTTACTCCCTAATGCCTAGTAGTAGGGTTATTATAAGTTAGTAATAAAATTTCTTTTCTTATTCCTAGAGAGATAAAAATATAATTCTTAAATATTAATAGCTTAAAGGGTTTAATAAACTATATCTAGGATACTACTAAATTACTACTTTTAAGTAACTTTAATTAACCTATAGTAAAGTTATTCCCTTACTATGCTTTATATAATAAGACTTAAATTAGAGGTTCTAATTCTAAGCTTTTTTCTAGAAAGTTAGAGATAAACTTAAAAGAGGTTCTTTAAATAGATTAAATCCTAGCTATAATATCTTTATAAGTAATTAGTTTAATAGATGCTTCTAGTCTTATAAGTATATAAATAAGTAATGTTTTTAAGGGCTACCCTTGCTGCTTACTAGCAATAACCTATGCTAGTCTACCCCTAATAGTAGTAGCTAGTTTAATAGGAAAATTAAAATAACTAAGCAATAAACTAAATATACGCTAAGTGCTAGTAGTATTACTATAGCTAGCTTATTATTTATTAATAAAAGAATTAAAAGTATTAAATAACCTTACTAATATAACTCTTCTAAGATTATCTAGATTATTAGGTTCTTTAGGAATATAATTAAGTTATGATTTTTTAAAACCCTAGATATTAGTAGTATTATTATAGTGTTATTATAACTAACTATTAGTTATACTAAGTAATATTTTTATAGAACCTATAGCACTAATAGTATTACTATAGTATTCCTATTACTTAGTATCTATAAATTTAGATAAAAAGATAGGAAGTTATATAGTTACTGCTTTTGCTTTCCTTACCTTACTTATAAAATCTAGTCTTCTTAAAAGTAAGTTAGTAGGATTTAATTTCCCTATATAATATATAATCTTAAAGTTAAAAGGATAAAGCTTATTAAGTATAGTTACCTACCTACTAGTAAGCTTAGGCTTTATAGCTAGGTACTTATAGTTTAAATAGTCTATAATAACCTTAATTATATAAGCTAAATAAGTAAGGTAGTGTCTCTATATATAAAAAGCCTCTTAGATAGCTAATAATTCGCTATTAGGTATTAAATAATGTAATTTAGTATTAGTTATCTTCCTTAATATAAATATAACTAGGTGCTAGTAACCTAGCATATATATTATAAGTATAGCCCTAATTATATATCTAGATATGTCTGTCTTTACTCTAAGATATATAAGTAGGTTAAAATGCACTAAAATTAGCGCTTCTTAAAATTTCTATTAAAGTTCTCTAAACACTGCTAACTTATAGGGTTCTAGGTTAAATATTACTAGTTACTACCCTCTAAGGTAATCTATTAATAGAATAATAACTTTACTATACTATTTAATAAAATAGTAATAAAATCTAGTAAAACTAAGGAATAACTAAATATTAAAGATACTATATAGTATTAGCTAGGTTATAATTACCTTAACTCTTACTAAGTCTATTATAATACCTTTTACTAATATCTTAAAGCCTAAGAATTTAACTTTCTTAACTAAAAATTAACACTTCTTAAGGTTAATAAAAAGACTTATATCCCTAAGCCTATATAGAATTTATTTAATATGTTTTATATACTCCTTAACTATACTACTATATATTAGTATATTATCTAGGTAGATAATATAGGTTTTATTAATAAGTTCTTTAAGAGTATTATTAATATACTTCTAAAAGGTTACTAGTATATTAACTAGTCTAAATAGTATTATAAGATATTTAAAGTAGCTATAGTAATAATAAAAGGCTATCTTTTACTTATTACCTAAGCAAATATATAGCTAGTAGTATATATCTTTTAGATTATAAACTATAAAAATAACTATACTTACTAATTAATTAAGAATTTTAGTAATAAGGGGTAAAGGGGCCTTATTCTTAATTATAATCTTATTTAAACCCTTATAATTTATATAAAGCCTTAATTTCCTTCCTTTCTTTAGAATAAATAAAATTAGGGCTTTAGCTAGGCTAACTAATCTTCTAATCTACCCTTTAAGCTATATACTTATAAGGTACTCTCTAAGAACTAATAGCTTCTTTTTAGCTAAATTATATATAAGCCCCTAAGGTAGTGTTTTCCTTTCTTCTAATTTAATTATATAAGTATAGCCCCCTAGTTTAGGAAGCTTACTTACTAGCTCTTTAGAAAAAATATCTATAAACTTTATATATTCCTTTAGAATTATTAGTATAGGGCGTTAGGTACTTATACCTTAATTTAATATAGCTTATTTACTACTTATGCTTTCTAAAATTAGTATAACTGTAATACCTTTGCTTTTTTACTACTAATAAGTATATTCTAGTAACTATATAGCTACTTTACTATTTAATTATACTTCTATTATTACTAGGTTCTTTAATTAGTCCTTACTTTTTTCTTTCTAATTTTTATTTTTTAAAATACTTAGCCTAATCTTTATTACTCTAAATAGTAATAAAACCACTACTTATTTTTTCTCTTTATATATTTACTACTTATTATAAATAAATAAAAGGTATTCTATAGTTACTAAATATCTTTAAAATCCCTAATCCTAATATATAATTATAGGTAAATATTCTTTAGTCTAATCTATGCCTAGTATTATCCCTTTACCTATATTAGTAATATAGTAGCTAACTTAATAGACTTTTATAAATCCTATACTATCTTTTACTTTTATTAATATTTTTAAGATTCCTTAATATAGAATCTCTTTTTAGCTTATACTCTTTAGTACCTAGTCTAATTAAATTATATTCTTCTAATCCTTTTTTAATAATAATTTAGAATAAATTATTAAGAACTATATACCTATATTAAATAGTGCTTTTATAGCTAATTACTAGTTATCTTATTATAAATATACCTATATTCTTATTCTATTATTTATAGGGTATTTTATAGTAAGATTATATTCCTAGGTCTATACTATTTAAACTAGTATTATATTAAGTAATATAGCTTTATTACTACTTTTACTATATCTCTTAGTTATACACTTATTACTTTTATAGGTAAAATAGTTTAGTGCTTAATAAGCTAGTATAGTATATCTAGGCTTTCTATATTTATAGTATACTAGAAATAGCTTTTTTACTTAATCTTTACTTTATTACTATACCTTATTTATAGGTAATATAAAGTATTATCTCTTTTTTTTAAGGTTTTAACTTTTTTTATTACTTTAGCCTAAACTTATTATAACCTTTACTTTCTTACCCTAGCCTTATAACTAGCTCTAAGTTATTAAAATCTCTTAGCTAATTATTTACTTTTTATAGTATTATTTAAGCTATTTAGAAAAATAGTAATTTATAGATATATAGGGATTACTTTAGGTAACTTAGCTTCTACCTTAGTCTAAGCTCTTATAAAGGCTTAAAATAATTAGTTACTCTTTTACCTAAAATTTAGTAATATTCTTATTACTTTTAAGTATCTTATATCCTTATTTATTATTTTAGTTTTTAGCTATTCTAGAAAACCTATCTATATAAATAATAAGTAATTTATATACTTATCTATAGCTATATAATATATTTATTATTACTTTATAATATTAGCTAGGTAGCTACTTATATATACTATCTTAGTAGTATTATTCTTAAAGGTATAGTAGTCTAATTTAAATAATATATTTAAATTTACTAGGAAATTCTATAGGTTCTTATATATATCCCCTTTATATATAGGTATTTTTATCTATATCTTAATAAAACTATTTTACTATATAATTACTACTAAGTTACTATAGACTACTAGTAAAACTATAGCTAAAGTTTAAGGGATAATTATAAGTCCTAGAGAAAGTCTAGCTAATCCTAGATTTACC
This sequence comes from Epichloe coenophiala, assembly GCA_018801565.1. Classification (NCBI taxonomy): domain Eukaryota; kingdom Fungi; phylum Ascomycota; class Sordariomycetes; order Hypocreales; family Clavicipitaceae; genus Epichloe; species Epichloe coenophiala. Next base: position 667,934 of record JAFEMN010000029.1, on the reverse strand, counting down.
TTAAGCTCTTTAATCTATACCTTTATTTATAGAATCTCTTATATCTTCTAAAAGTAATATAGCTTAGCTTATATAATCTTATAGTATCTTTATAATACTCTATCTAGGTTATTTATATTTTCTATACCTTTACCTAGATTAGGATTAGGTAGTGTTTACTATACTTTATTATTATTTATAATTCTAGATTATAGGGATTCTTTACCTTCCTAATTATCTATAGCTTTATTATTATAAGGTACTAGTATATTTTATATAAATCTTTAGAGTATTAGCTATATAATAATCTAGCTAATAGTTTATATCCTTAAAAGGGTTTTAAAGAGATTAATTTATTATAGCTTATTTATAGGGTTAAATAAATAAAGTAATAGCTAAGATTCTTATAGTTACTACTAGGAAAATACTAGCTAGGGGTAGGTATATAAAGGTTTTAATCTCTAACCTAGTATTAATAATATATATAGTCTTTAAGGAATATCTTGCTTTATAAGCATATAGCTATCTTATAGCTAGCTAGCCTCTTTATTATTTACGCGGCCTAAAGGTCCTCTAAAGATTCGCTCTAATAAACGTCCTGTCTCTAACCTCTGCGCTTCTGACACTTATCTAGATAAAAAGAGACCTTAGGCATATAAAAGCAGCTAAATTAGCATTATAATAATATAAGGCTATAAAGAATTAACCACTAAAGATAGGTAGCGTGCTTTCTATAGCTAATGCTTAAGGGATTATATATTAAAAAGGGATTAACCTTAAAAGGGAAGTAAGATATATTATAAAGACTATAGAGAAAAAGGCCTATAAACATATAAAAAACACGTTTTTTAAAGCTATAAAAGTGGCATATATAAAGCGTTATAATAATAGCTTAGAACCCTTAGTTATTTGCGATAAAAAGGGCACTTATTATATGCGAAAGGGCTAATAAAGGTATTCTATTGTTAATTTGGTCCGTTGCAATGATAAGCACCACCTTCGGTGGTTGGAGCCCGGCGATAACCAAAAGAAGTGGGGCGTGGCACGATTAATAACAATTTAGCTTAGCTTAGACCCAGCCAGGGCCCAGAACTCACTCATCGTCAACCCCATCCAATCCAACCCAACCCAACAACCCGTGCTTCATCAACTCGACATCAGGACCGTCTTCATGCCCGACATTCAACATTGACTCACACGGTCCCCGGAGATTGCCACTCGAATGCCTCCTCTGCAATCTGCCCGGCTATGCAGAGCAACGCTGTCGCCCGCCGGACTCAATTTTCCAGCTGCGATGAGTGTCGTCGGTCGAGAGTCGGTTGTGATGCGTTGAGTCGGAGCAACGAAACCAGAGACTCCCCCACATCCTGCACACGCTGCTTGACCCGGAATCAACAATGCACTTTCAAAGTACGTTCTATGGAGAGCCGAGTTGCCCATCAAGACCATCTTTAGCACACATGACAGCGCCAAGCTGACTCTCGCGCATGCAGTGGATGAAAGAGAAGGGCGCCGAGCCCAAGCGAGCACCCTTGGGTAGGCGGAAGCTTCGTCGGCGGTCTGAGGCAATATCCACCGTTGCGCCGAACACGCACAGCGAAAAGCCAGATAAGCAGTTGGATCTGGCTCAGCGTGATCCTCGGTATCTGTCAGGCCTGAAGCAGCTTACTGCACCGTCCCCGGCGGCTACAGACTCGACCACATCCGTCTCGGACTTGCTCAGCCACGTTGAGAGCCATTGGCTTCAAATCCTGTACAGGGATGGATTCGACGCAGTATTTGGATCTTGGATGGGAAGAGACGGCTGCCCTTTTCTGTGCGCATCAATCATACTTGGATTGATGAGGAAGCGAGAATGACACTAACGTATTGCATTTGCAGCTTCACCGAGCACAGTCTTGCAGGCAAACACGTAAACATTGCAGATGTCTGCACAAGGCTGGACCTGTGGATGGCGGAAGGCTCCGATGACGAGAAAGATGACACAACAAGTGCTGCCGTGCGCGAACCCAAGATCAAGGACCGCCTCATCGATCAGTCGCTTCGCAGCACAATATCTGCCTTTTCCGCACGATGGCTGTACATCATGGCGGAGAGCCTGCAGCAGCCAGCGCCTCATCATCAAAGTGTAGTCCTGATTCTCTGGAGAACAGCTCGGCGCGACATGCTTCGCGTCATCAACCGACCATCTTACCGGTCCATGTTGTCGCTATTTCTATTTGCCTTGACGCCGATCCCTACTGGTATCTCCGAGGAAGAAGAGATTGATGGCATCTCTGGACAAGCTTGCGTCCATGCAGCTTTGCAGCAAATACAGACACTGCGGGCGCGACAGCGAAATCTGCAGTTCAGTGGCTCGATAGTAACACCGTCCAATGTCAAGATGAAATCAATAGTCACCGGCCCTGAATCAGTCGGTAGTTCGGACTTCATAGCTGCCGAGTGTATCGCGTATTGGGCTGCTCTGACGTTTGATACCTCGGCGTCGCTAACCTTGAACTGTCGTTCGCTCTTGTCATCGGGTCTCTTCGGCTTCGAGGCCGAGCTGCCGTGGAGACTCGTCCGCACCGGAGCCAAGCTGTTCTATGAAAAGACACAAGCATGGCGCGCAGATGGGGTCATTGATATGACAGACGAACGCGCCAACCAGATCATTGCCAGCGGCACTGCTTGGAAGTTGCTGGCCTGGAAGCTGACATCGGTTTTCAAGGAGGCGCTACGAGATGGGCACAATGAGTCAGAAGTCAGCAGGGCGTTCAGTTTCATGACGGAAGCAATACAACAGTTCAACGATACTTTCCGCCGCCCGCTTGAGGCATGTGAGAGGCGGATGCGCTTTCTTGGACAGACGACCAAGCTGCGATGGTGTACGTTACCTATGCCTAGGATGTGCTTATCGATTTCCACTGCTTGGGCTGACCGCCGTACAGACTCCCTCATGCTACACTACCACCTCAGCATCCTCATGCTGGTGGATATCATTGAAGCTACGGAGCGAAATGATCTCCTTGCTGCTTTGGCCGAAACAAATGCTGATGCGGAGGATGCTGTCATGAACGCTCTCGCGTTCGGGCTTCGCAACAATTTCGTCGTGGTGGCACCGGCACCCGCAGCGTCCAGCCGTGGGGATGTCGATGACTCTACAGAAGCCTCTTTCACCGTGCCCATCATATCAATCGACCCCTACCCGCATCATGTCGTCGCTAGCGTACAACTCATACGCAAAGCTATTGATAGGGACTTGCGGGTGGGCAAAATCACCGACGAATCTCATGCCAATTTTCAAGCAACTCTACAAGCAGCGCTAAGCCACCTCCCCCAGAGCTCGAAATCTGTGCAAGCCGCGCGGAACCAATTCTCCGAAAAGGCAACGCCGGATGCCATCTTGTCGCGCCAAGATCCGCACGTAGTCGCACATGCTCAATTTGCCGAGTAACTTTGTGCTTGATTGTATTTGCCCGATACCATGTATCATGGCCGTCCGCACCTCTTGATTTCTATTCTTCTTGGACATTTCTGCGAATACCGCCCGTTCCTGACAAGCCAGCCAACTTGAAGCAAGCGTTGAAAATGTGAAACATTTACCTTCCCAGAGGCGACAATAGGATTCAACTGGGGATCCGATCCGGCTTGAGAGGCCAGAAGCAGCACGTGGCTGGTGTAACTGGTGGCGCACGCGGTGGCGGCACATGGCTCAAACGGGAAGCACATGTATGCGTGGTGCGTGGTTGGTGGTGCGTGGCGGAGAAGGTCCATCAGACCAGGCGGGTATTAACAAATCAGCAACGCCCTCGGTGCAATGCCGCCCGCCCGCCCGTCCATTCGCATGGATCCGCGCCGATCCCGTTTTGCACCCTTCCAAATTTGCCTGCTGTGCTTGTGTTCCGATGCTGCCGGGACTGGATTGCTCGGCGCGCCATTTCAGCGCCATTTCAGCGCCGTTCTGGATGCAACAAGTTGGCCCCCACCTGCATGCATGAGTATAGTATATATGAGACGGTGTGACCACCTTGATCGAGTTCGCTTCTCGGGATGAGTCTGGTCATAATTGCTTTCGTCTTCGTCTTCGTCCAAGTCCTGTTCGGCAGCAGCTTGCAGACGAGGCAATTCTGCACTAAATATCTTTTCTTCTAGTCTTCTTACTTGTCAATCTGCCAGAGGCCCGTTTTCCTTGGCGCCACCCTGTCATGGTCTCTCACTCAGACGATTCTGCCGAAAAGGTCGAAAAGGTCTCCAAACCCGACGCATTTTCCCATCACGGCGCCGCAATCCTGGAGAATGAGGTCAGCCACAAGGGGAATTCGGGTGTCGGAACAGCCAAGACACCATCGAGTTTTGATCACATTGACGAGAGGAAAATTCTGTGGAAGGTGCCATCAGCCTGCGTTCGGATTGGCCCGTGTAACTGGCTGACATGTGTAGATGGACATTCGGCTGATTCCCATGCTGGCGCTCCTTTACCTCCTGTCATTTCTCGATCGTGAGTGTGTTGCGCACGCAAATACATGATTGCCACACACATGGTATCTGACCCACCTCAGGCGGAAACATTGGCAATGCCGAAGTAGAGGGCCTCAGCAAAACCCTGGGCATTCTCCCGGACCAGTATAACTGGTGTCTCACAATCTTCTTCTTCACTTATGCCGCCTTCGAAGTCCCCAGCAACTTGCTCCTCAAGAAACTCCGCCCGAGTCGATGGCTGCCCACCATCATGGTCGCGTGGGGTCTGGTCATGACGCTCATGGGCCTCGTCCGAAACTACCACGGCTTGCTGATTGCGCGCATCTTTCTGGGGGTCACGGAGGCGGGTCTATTTCCTGGCGTTGCTGTGAGTATTATCGAGTTTTGGCAGGCAGAATTCACCGCCTTTTGGTCCCCGTTGAGACCTTGTACTAACTGGACACGCATCAGTACTACCTCACCATATGGTACTGCCGACATGAGATTCAATTCCGCCAAGCGCTCTTCTTCAGTGCAGCTTCCATCGCCGGCGCATTCAGCGGTCTGTTGGCCTTTGCCATCGGCAAGATGGACGGAACAGCAGGGCTGGAGGGATGGCGATGGATCTTCATACTCGAGGGCATCGTCACGGTGTTGGTCGCGCTTGCGGCCTTTTTCCTGATTCACGACTTCCCCGACACGGCCACGTTTTTGACCGAGGAAGAGCGAGCCTTTGTGGTCCATCGACTGAAGTATCAGGGCCAAGCTGAGACGGGTGACGCCGAGGGCCAAGGCACGGCGCGGGTTGAGCAGGCCGAGGAGTTTGAGTGGAGATATGTGTGGCAGGCATTCAAAGACTGGCAGATTTGGGTCAACATCTTTGCGTATTGGGGGGTGAGTTACTCCTTCGGAACTGAACACCTCACCCGGTCATGGTCCAAAATTTTTTTTTTTTTTCTCTTTTTTTTCGCCAACGATGAATATATAGATTGTCTGCCCCCTGTACGGAATCAGTCTGTTCTTGCCGACCATCATCCATAGTCTCAACTATTCCAAGACGGAAGCGCAGCTGATGACGGTCCCGATCTACATCACTGCTGCTATTTTGGCAGTCGTTGTGGCCCTCTGCTCGGACAAGACTGGCAAGAGGAGTCCGTTTGTGATTGGCTGCATGTTTATGATGCTGGTCGGGTTCACCATGTACGCGCCGCCCTGTCAAGTGCCTCCCAAAAGCCCAGAATTCAAGACAGAACAATCATTGCTGACTGAGATATTAGATGCATTGCTTCAAACAACCCCAAAGTGGTGTACGCAGGTGTCTTCATCGCCGCCTGCGCCATTTACCCAGCGTTTCCCGGTATAATCGCCTGGTTGTCGAATAACCTGTCTGGGAGTTACAAGCGCAGCGCGGGCATGGCCATCCAGATTGGCATTGGCAATCTCGGCGGGGTACGTGTGGTCAACTCAACAAACTTGCTTCGAATCGGAAGACGGAACTGAAGACGAGTTTGAATGATACTGACCCTCTTCCCCCCCCTCCCCCCACTCCTCTAGGCCATGGCATCCAATTTTTACAGAAAAAAGGACGCGCCTCGCTACTTGCTAGGGCACGGTCTCGAGCTCGGCTTCATCACGGTGGGCATCGCGGCGGCGCTTATCCTCGTCCTGGGATACAAGAGGATTAACGGCAAGAGGGCGCGAGAACTGGCAGAGGGCAGGGAGAGCACTTATACACGGGCGGAGTTGAGTGCGAGGGCGACAAGGCCATCACGTTTCGATACGTGTATTGATCAGGGTTTTTTTTTTTTTTTCCCCTGGGAAACGAAAAGGCGGTTGACGAATGTCGTGGCGTTCAAGTCGCTTGGGGGGTGAAGTAGAACATTTTGCGTAATGCCTCGGAAATAACAAGCGAGGAATATATTAAGCCAATACGGATTACATAATCATTAGGAAAAGCCCCTCCCCTTACTCCCTCTTAAATTAGTCATTCGCAAAAGTCATTAATCCATCGAGAGCATTAAAAAACAGACCCAGCGACCTCTTGCTACCTCTTGCAGCCTCTTGCGACCTCTTACAAGAGAGCCAGCAGACCAACAGCCATGGCAGCATAAGCAGGAGACAGCTGCGAGCCACCGGCGACGACAGGAACAGTGCCGGTCGGGGCGACGCCCGAGGCAGAGCCAGAGCACGCGGTGGGGGTGACGAAGCCGCCGTTCTGGTAGGGGTTGTAGCCGAGACAGCTGGCGTACTGGGAGGAGCAGTACGACTGGTTGGCGTCGGGCTGCGTGCGGCAAGAGTCCATGGCGGCGTTGCACCGCGCGACGCAGTCCTCCTGGCCGACGGCGCCGGCACCGGTGACGGTGGTGGGCGTGGACGTGGATGGCTGCGTCGAGGCCCAGGCGTTGTTACCGCTGCTGCCCTGGGGGCCGCCCTGGCCGCCCTGGCAGCTGGTGGGGTTGTCGTTGGCGGGGATGTAGCCCAGGCAGCTGGCGAAGCTGGCGTGGCAGGTGGCCTGGTTGGCGCCGGGCTGGGTGCGGCAGCCGTTGAAGGCGTCGGTGCACTTCCTGGCGCACTCGTCGGGCTGCTGCTGCCCACCGCCGCCGTGGTTGTTGTTGGCGCAGGCCGTGGCGGTGACGCCGGTGCCGGGGTTGTAGCCCAGGCAGCTGGCGTACGTGGTCTGGCAGGTGGCCTGGTTGGCGCCGGGCTGCGAGCGGCAGCCGTTGAAGGCGTCGGTGCATTGCCGCGCGCAGGCCTGGGCGTCTCCCTGGTTCTGGTTCTGCGCCAGGACCGCGCCGAGGAGAGCTGCCATGACCAAGGGATGATGCATCTTGGATCCGGGGGCTGTTGGTTGGTCTGTTAGTGAAGAAAAAGGGTGTGGGTTGTGGTGGTCTGGGCTGTGCGTTTCCAAGTTCGTTCCTTTTTTTTCCCAGTGAGTTGAGTCAAGTCAAGTCAAGTCAAGTTGCAGCTTCTCTGTTTGTTAACCAAGATCATATCAGCAGAGTCCCAAGCTTTTCTTTTCGGCGACAACCTCGTGCTTCTTATAGATTCGTGCTTCGTGGTCTTTCTGGCCGTTTTTCCTCACAGGAATCTGCCAAGTCGTATGCTTCGCCGCCGGGGGGAATGCCAGAGCTTCTTCCCTCCCCCCGCACGAGCAACGAGGTCGCCATTGAGAGACCTTGTCTTGCATGTTGCTCGTGGGCTGGGGAGGAGGGAATCTACAATCTTGCGGCATGCGCGCCCTCGTGGATGGCTTCATGATGGTTCACGATGGGTCTCAGACGTCCGTCCCATCTGCGGCATGGAAGAGGGTGGGTGCGTTCATGGACAGCGCTGGCTTTTTTGGGTACCACGGCATTCATTCCAGGAAACCGTTCGTTCGTGGAAGCGCCGCACCGAGGATTGGAACGACGCTCAATCGCTGGTATGGCGAAGTTGTCGGGTCTGAGACTTGTTGCTGGCTGGGGACGAAAATGGCGTCGGACGTATGTAATAATACTTGTCAACTTGGCTGTTGTGGGCAAAAGTTGCTCGGGTGGGGAGCGGGCTGCGGATGGGATTTCGAAACATGCCCGCTGGGAAAAAAAAAAAAAAAAGAAAACCCGATCAAGGCATGGTCCCCTCCTTTTTCTTCTTCTTCTTCTTCCTGCTTCCGCCGTCTCTTGAGGGACCGTGAGGACACAGCTAGGAAGTGTCTTGTTCTCCACGGCGCCGCCTTTTCTTAGGGTGTGATCCAGGTTAGCGCAGTCGTTTAAAATTCGGCGCAGTTGTTTAAAATTTGTTATTTTTAGACCTATAATTACATAAAAACTAGAACCTTCCTATATTTAGTTGTGTTTTTATAGTATATACCCTAGGTAATTACTATACCTCTAAAAGCCCTTATTTATAATATACTATTGATTTTTATAATTTCTTTAGTATCATTGGTTATAGCCAATGCATCTAATTTATTACAACACACAATTTTATAATATACTATAATAGTAAGGGCTAGTTAAATAGCTAAAAGAGAGAAGCTATTAAGAAAAAGTTCTATTTCTATTACTAGTATAGTAAAAAAGAGTATACTAAATATTTTAGCATACTCTAGTTAAATTAGTATACTCTTTAGTTAAACTAGCGCACTTTATATACTTTAATATAATAGAAATAAACTTCTTCTCTTTAAAGTAATTCCTATTAAATTTAGTTAAAGATAATAATAATAATAATAACCTATACCTTATTATTGATTTTTATAATTTTTTTTAGTATCATTGGTTATCGCTAATGCATCTAATTTATTATAACACATAATTATTACTAGCAATACCTAGCTAGTAAAATAATTAATAACTAAATTCTTATAGCTATAGTAATAAATAAGCTCTAAGGTTATAAATATAAGGGGCTATAAGGTTAGAGCAAAGTTTATAATAAACTTTATAGCTATATTAGCGTAAGATATAGTTATAATTTATAACTATAGTTAAACTTAAATTCGTTTAAGTTTTGCTTATAGTATAAATTAACGCAATTCCCCTCTCCCTTTATAACCGTGTTTTTTCTATCTCTTTATATCTTTTCTATCTTATAGCTTACTACTTATGCTTTAAAGCTCTAAGGCAAACTAAATATAACTTATCCTTACTTATCTCTAATTTAATTTATTATAATTACTAGGTAGGTTCTATATTACTAATTAACTAATTAACCCCTAACTAATTAGATAATAATATAGCTAAGGGTAATAAAAAGAATACTACCTTATTTAAAATATTAAATAATATAGTAAAAGAAAAGAAAAGTAAAGGGAAAGGAAATAAAGATAAATCTAACCTAGAGATAATTAATAGTATTTATACTATAAGGGAAAAAATACTAAAAAGTAAAGGCAATATAAATAATAAGATTTATAAGGTAGACAAGAAGAAGATAAAAGAATAGGGTATTATGTTAGGAGCGCAGAGGTTAGAGATAGGATGTTTATTAGAGCGAATCTTTAGAGGACCTTTAGGCTATGTAAATAATAAAGAGGCTAGCTAGCTATAAGATAGCTATATGCTTATAAAGTAAGGTATTTATTAAAGACTATATATATTATTAGTGCTAGGTTAGAGATTAAAACCTTTATATACCTACCTCTAGCTAGTATCTTTCTAGTAGTAACTATAAAAATCTTAGCTATTACTTTATTCTTTTAACCTTATATATAAGCTATAATAAATTAATCTCTTTAAAACCCTTTTAGGGATATAAACTATTAGCTAAATTATTATATAGCTAACGCTTTAAAGATTTATATAAAATATACTAATACCTTATAATAATAAAGCTATAGATAATTAGGAAGGTAAAGAACCCTTATAATCTAGAACTATAAATAATAATAAGGTATAGTAAATACTACCTAATCCTAATCTAGGTAAAGGTATAGATAATATAAATAACTTAGATAGAGTATTATAAAGATACTATAAGGTTATATAAGCTAAGCTATATTACCTTTAGAGAATATAGGAGATTCTATAAATAAAGGTATAGATTAAAAAGCTTAAGGTAAATCTAGGATTAGCTAGACTTTACCTAGGACTTATAATTACCCCTTAAACTTTAACTATAATTCTACTAGTAATCTATAGTAACTTAGTAGTAATTATATAGTAAAATAGTCTTATTAAAATATAGATAAAAATACCTATATATAAAGGGGATATATATAAGAACCTATAGAATTTCTTAGTAAATTTAAATATATTATTTAAATTAGACTACTATACCTTTAAGAATAATATAACTAAGGTAGTATATATAGGTAGCTACCTGTTATGGACTAGCCCCTAGGCGACTGCAATAGGGCGTTGATATGATATTAAGAAACTTAGGGAGGGAAGAAGGAAAGGTAGAAGACCTATTCCTACTAGTGCCCCTTATACCCCTTAACTACCTTATATTAGCCCTCTTTTTATATCCTTACTAGCTTAGAACTATCCTTACTTATATATACTATAGGAAATGCTTAGGCAAAGCCTAAGCCCTTTATATATACCCTTACTTCTCCTCCTCCTAATAAACCTTAACTAGGGTCTTTATATAAATATATAAGGTATATCTAGCTTAGCAGTGTATTATTACCCCCTTATAGCTATTATCTAATTAAGTTATGCATAGAGTATTGCCCCCTTAATATATAATAAGTGCTACTAATTAGTAGCTAGTATTTAATAATATATATAGATATATTTTCCTAACCTTACCTTATTAGTATAATAACCCCTAACCCTACCCTTACTTATTTATAACTTAACTACCCTAGGTAAAATCCCTTACCTAGAATCTCTTATTTATTTTCCTTATATAACCTTACCTTCCTTATATAACCCTCTTTATTAACTATTATAATTTTATTACTCTCTCTTACCTTATTATCTTAAATACTCTTTATTCCCTTATTAAACCCTTACTAAATATAGCTTAGTATAGCTTCTTAAGTTATATCCTACCCTATATTATAGTAGCCCTTACTATACTAACTATATAAGCTATTAGTAAGTTCCTTATAAAGAGAAACTTAGATAATAAGAAGTATATTACTCCTAAGTTAGTGTTTAGACCTTATAGCCTATATATTAAAAGGTACCTTACTATAGGTATTTTAGATTATTATACCCCTAAGAGCAAAGAGTCTTACCCCTTATATTAGTAAAACTATATAACCTATATCTAGCTAACTAGGTTCTTATTTACTAACCCTTAACTCTAATATTATCTAAAGGATATTAAAGCTATAATTACTTTAAGTATATATATTATTACCCCTAGTATTACTAAGACTATAATAATAAAGAAGAAAATACTAATACTCTCCTAGAGTTTTTATACCCTTATTAGCTAATAGACTACTCTTCTAAACTAAGCTTAGTTTAATCTAGCACTAGTTTATTTAGCCTTTAGGCTACCCTTATTTACTAACTCCCTTACTATAAATATAACTAGACTTAATATTATCCTATATATTAATAGCAGTCCCTTAGGTAAGTATAGTATAGGAAACTCTATATAGTAAGTTACTAGTATTTTATTCTAATAGAACTAGTAGCTTATAGGTAGTATAAACACTATATATTAAGAATATTATAACTAGTCTATACTTATCCTTAAGGTACTCTTAACTTACTACTATAGTAGTAACTAAAGCTATATATACTATATTAAATCTAGGGATAAATTACCTTCCTATTACTACTAGGAATGCTCTTAACTTAGGACTAAATCTAGCCCTATTAACTATTATACTAACTATACCCTAGGTAGTTATTCCTAAACTATTACTAATACTTAGCCTCCCCTTCTTATAGGTAAATATACCCTAGCTACTAGTTATACCCTAGCTATATTTACTATTTAGCTTCTCTCTCTTACTAGTATATATTCTAGGAGTATAGCTCCCTTACTATATACCTATTTTAAACCCCTTAACTACTAGTTTACTTACGCTATCTAGAACTAAGGTAGCTACCTAGTCTATTATAATATAGTTACTACCCCTATTAGGTATAAGGTAATACTAATTCCTATCCTATTTAATAATAGCGCTAAGTTAACTAATAGTATAAGTAACCTTTATAATATAGTAAATAAAGGAGTGTAAATTTATATTATTAGTAAGTAAGAAAAAATAGGTTATATAATAGGTATACCCTATATACTAGTAGAAGTCTTTATAGGTAAATAAGTAGCTTATAATTAATTTAGTCTATTATTATAGTATATATCTCCCTATTTTACTTTAAACTTATTAAGGGCTTATATTTATACTATACTCTCTAGTAGTTCCTATATTAGTTATATATAACTTACTTACTTAACTAGTATATTATATCTTCTACCTTAGCCTAGGGTATTATAGGCTACTAAGATCTATTTTACTTTATATTCCTTAATAAGTTTATTATTATTCTCTAAGGGGACTTATTCTAGCCTTAGATAGGAGTCCTAGAGTTCCTAACTAAGAAGGGGGTTCTCTATAGCTTATTTAATAAGGTCTATATAGAAAACTAGGTAAATACCTCTTAGGATATTAAGCTATATAGTAAGTAGTATAGGCACTTTAATAACTATATATTTTACTATAACCTAATTAAGTTTTTATAATAGATAGTTTATCTTAATATTCCTAAGTAAAAGCTATACCTTATTACTAATATAGAACTACTTTACTAGTTATCTAGAAGCTAATATAGTATCTTACTGCTTTTATTATATATAAGCTATTATAGCCTATACTAGAAGAGTCCCCTCCTATAAATACTTAAGGAATTATATAGCTTGCCCTTTAGGTATAGTTATTAATAAAGACTAGTCTAGTTATAACTAGATAGGCTCTAAGTTATAACTATAAAGCAGCTTATTTAGGCTAACCCCTATTACTAAAGAAGACCTATTATTAATTATAAGTTAGCAAGCAGCTAGATATTCTAGCTAATTAAACTATAAGAAGGAGACTATTACCTATAATATTGCTTATACCTCTTAATTTACCTACTCTATACCACTATTAGTCTATAGGTAATAAGAAGTGGAAAGTAACTAATTAATCCTAACTAGGGAATATAATATTATCTAAAATATTCCTAGCTAGTCTAACCCTTAATCTATAATAATAGATTAGGGAAATCCTTAAAACCTTTACTACACTATTTTAAACTATTCTGCACACTCCTTAGCCCTAATAAAGGTTATAGCTTCTAACTATATAAACTTTAATAGCCTATCTATTATAACTATAAGGTATTATAGTCTCTCTAGGGATAATACTAGTAAGTTTATTATAAAGTTAATAAAGATTTAAGACTAAAATTAATTAGGGATAGGTAAAGGTTTTAGTAAGCCTTAGCGCTATTAATAACTCTTATAGCTACTAAAGTAATAGTAGTTATAAATAAATTAAGTAATATCCTATAATATCCTATCCTAATAAAACTACTATTATAGAATTTAAAACATAGTGTTATACCCTAGGTATCTTGCTACTAGTAAATTATAGTATTATTAGATAAGGGTTATTATAAGGGGTTCCTAGGTTAGAATCTAAGTATAGCCCCTAAACTAGAGCACTCTATATACACTTATAGAATAATCCGTAACCTATTCCTTTATTAGTGCCTTAGGGGGAAACTTCCAAGCCCCTTCCTAGATAGCCCTTAGTTAGATGCTATATATAAGGTCTAATATAATAGCTTAGTCCTATAAGGTCTAGAGGTGCTTAGTAGTAAAGAGAGCCTCCCCCTCTAGTAATAGTAACGCATACATAAGGTATAGATCTAGGTTAAAGCTATCCCCTTATATATCTAAAGATAGGGAGAATGTTATAATAGTAATAGGTTATAAAATACATCCTATTCTTAAGGCTAACTTATTCTAGTCCTATTCCCTTTAGGAAAGGGTATCTAGCTATTAAGCTTATATACTAGGCCTATAATAAAGGTAGAAGTTAAATAGCGTAAGTATATTTACTTACCTAGCCTATTACTCTAATATTAACTAAGGAGATATAAAGTACTCTAAGTTCTTATAGTCTATATAAATTATAAATAGGTAAAACACTCCCTAAAGCTTTACTAACCACACCTTAAGATAGGAGATAATAGCTAGTAGCTCTTTATTATAAATTATATAATTCTTCTATAAGAATATAAGGCTAGTGAAATAGTAAGTAACTAGATATAGGATACTATTAGGACCTTATTATAAGAGGCATTCGCTAAGGGCTATGCCTAAATAATTAGCCTTTACTACTATAGGACAATCTAGATCCTATTATACTAAGACTAGATATATAATAAAGGTATCTTTTAACCTTTTAAAGGTATTATTCTCCTTAGGTCCCTATTAGAAAGGAATATTCTTCTTAGTAAGTTATATTAGTAAGGTAGCTAACTAGGAGAAGTTTTTAATAAAGTTATAATAAAATTTCGCAAATCCTAGGAAGCTATAGACCCCTTATAGCTTTATAGGTGCTGCCTACTCCCTAATAGCTATAACCTTCATAAGATCTAGGCGGATTAAATGCCCTACTATAATAATATATCTAAAGTACTAAACCTCCTTTATAGTAAACATAGACTTATTAAGGTTAAGGTATAAACCTATAGCCCTTAAGCAACCTAGAACTAGCTAGACCTTAGCTATATAATCTTTTCTTAACCCTCCTAAGTAAACTAGGATATTATTAAGGTAAGCTATAATAAAATCCCCTAATATATTCCCTAAGGACTTATTAATATAATACTAAAAGGTTACTAGCGCGCTTACTAAGCTAAAGGAATAGACTAGCTACTTAAACAAACCAAACCTTATATAAAACGCTATAAGGTGCTTCTTACCCTTAGTAATCTATAGTTTATAAAACAATATATAAATATTTACCTTTATAAACTAATATACCTAGGATAAGGAGTATAGTATCTCTTTAATTAATAAGAAAGGGTAATAGTCTTATACTATAATCTTATTAAGAGCGTAGTAATTTATATAAAAACACTATCCCTTATTAGCCTTTTTAATAAGAAGGATAGAAGCTATAGCTAATAAGGAGTTAGCATATATAACAGTCCCTATAAAAGTATTAGTTTAGACCTATCTAGGTTCTTATGTATATATATATAGTAGTTAAGAGAACCCCTATAAGGGGGCAAACTATTAGCTTTAGCTTTATTAAAAAGGTTTATAAAGTTTACTAACTCCTTAGGTAATATTAATATATTAGAAGCTAATAGTTTTAACTTAGGTGCTATAATCTATAATACTATTATTATCTCCTTTAAGCTTATAGTAATAAACCTTATAATAGTGTCCTTATTTAATTATACCCTATAAGCTTTAGTAGTATAAAGGGATCTAATAATTCCCTATATAAGTACTTCTAACCCCCTAGTAAAGGCCTTAGAGATATAAAGGCCCTCCGCTGCTTTAATAACTAATTATTGCTTTACTATATAAATTACTATATTACACTATTCTAACTAAGGCATTCTAAATATTATATCCTAAGTAAGACCTAGGATAATATATAAATATATAAATAACTCCTAGCTATCTATATTAATTCTAGTATATACTATATAAGTTATAGAAGAGATATCTTTCTTAACCCGCTTCCCTCTTCTTTTTATTTCTACTATAGTATAAATATACCTCTATTTTAGTAACTATATAAGCTCTAGGCTAAGTTACCTTACTACTAATTTGCTTATAGCACTATAGTAATTATAACTATAATTAATCTAGATATTAATATAATAATATATATTAAAGAGTATAGGAATTAAGAATAGTAATTAGTCTATATACTATACTATATCCTGCTTTATCTCTATATAGCTATAATAGTTATCCTATAGTATAGTAATTAACTAGCCTATTTGCCCTTATATAAGACTTTACTTAGGGGCTACTTATTTTCTATAAGGGAAATATTTACCTCCTTATCTATACTTTTCTTATTTACTTTATATAAGTTAATACTAACCTATAGATAGTAAGGTAGAAAAAAAGTGCACTCCTAGATATAGTAATTCTTAGATTTATATTATAGGTAGTATCCCTCCTAATAGTATCTAGCTAACTTTACTTCTAATACCTATTTAGCCTATTATATATTTATAGTAGGCTTTAGCCCTTTCTTCTTCTTAGCTAGCTTATTTTACCTTCCTAGCTAAGTGCTTACTATATAAACCCTAGTTATTAGCGTATTACCCTTATAGTTAATCTAGGGTATAGGTTTAGCTTACTATAGTTTATATTAGAACTAATACTTATCCTCTATAGCAAGGGCCTTAATATTAACTATAATTTTATAATACTATATAATAGCTATATACTAGTTACTTTAGCTAATACCCTAGCCTATACTAATCTCCCTTAAATGCTTATTAAGTGTGTATTAAAGCTTTACTAGCTTTATATTATCCCCTTAATATTCCTCTCCTACTAGTAATAGCTTCTTTATAAAGTAAATAAAGAATATAAAAAATAGCTCCCTTAGGCCTTATTCTAGCTAGTCTAGCTCTATAAAAGCTATCTCCTATCTATATAAGTTAGAGAATACTAACCTAAGGTATTCTAGGAAGTTAGTAAGGTTAAAACTAATAGCACTACCTTACTTAAAGTAAGTAGCTATCTAGGACTAAACTCTAGAGAATAGGTTCTAGTAAATAAATACCTATTTATTCTTATTAGTACTAATAAAGTCCTTATTTACTTATAACTTATACTTTATTAGAAACCTTTATATAGTAAATAAGGCTTTATTACTATTATATAGGTTACCTATAGGGATTAGTTTTTATTTTACTTTAGGTATAAGTAAGACTAGGTTAGAGGTAGGAGGTAGTATAGGGTTAGCTTCTAGGGCGCTAGGCTAGGCTATAGGGGGTAGTTAGGTTAAAGGTCCTATGCTATTTACTATTACCTATTATTAAAGACACGTAAGCTCTATTATTTGCTTATTTAGCATAAGTTAGAGCGTTTTAAATTAAGCCTATTAAGCTACTAGTAGTGCTATAGCATTAGATAGGGGGGTTAATATCCCTTAGCTATGTTAATCTTAGGGTTAAAGCGTGCCTATTATATCTATTAGTATATCTATTAGTATATTTATTATATCTTTTAGTAGCTATTATAAGGACTAAAGGAAGTTTCTTAATTATTATAGACTAGCCCCTAGGTAACTATAATAAGGCATTAATATAATATTAAGAAACTTAGGGAGGGAAGAAGGAAAGGTAAAAGACCTATTCCTACTAGTGCCCCTTATACCCCCTAACTACCTTATGTTAGCCCCCTTTTTGTATCCTTGCTAGCTTAGAACCATCCCCACTTATATGCGCTATAGAAAATGCTTAGGCAAAGCCCAAGCCCTTTACACTACCTAGCTAATAATATAAAGTAATAATAAATATATTATATAGCTATAGATAGGTATATAGATTACTTATTATTTATATAGGTAGGTTTTCTAGAATAGCTAAAAACTAGAATAATAGATAAGGGTATAAGATACTTAGAAGTAATAAGAATACTATTAAATCTTAGGTAAAAGAGTAACTAATTATTTTAAGCCTTTATAAAAGCTTAGACTAAGGAAAAAGCTAAGTTACTTAAAGTAATCCCTATATATTTATAAATTACTATTTTTCTAAATAGCTTAAATAATACTATAAAAAAGTAAATAATTAGCTAAGAGATTCTAATAACTTAAAGCTAGTTATAAGGCTAGGGTGAGAAAGTAAAGGTTATAATAAGTTTAGGCTAAAGTAATAAAAAAAGTTAAGACCTTAAAAGAAAAAGGTAATACTCTATATTACCTATAAATAAGGTATAGTAATAAAGTAAAGATTAAGTAAAAAAGCTATTTCTAGTATACTATAAATATAGAAAGCCTAGATATACTATACTAGCTTATTAGACACTAGACTATTTTACTTATAAAAGTAATAGATATATAACTAAAAGGTATAGTAAAAGTAGTAATAAAGCTATATTACCTAATATAATACTAGTTTAGATAGTATAGACCTAGGAATATAATCTTACTATAAAATACCCTATAAATAATAAAATAAGAATATAGGTATCTCTATAATAAGATAACTAGTAGTTAGCTATATAAGCGCTGTTTAATATAGGTATATAGTTCTTAATAATTTATTCTAAATTATTATTAAAAAAGGATTAGGAGAATATAATTTAATTAGACTAGATACTAAAGAGTATAAGCTAAAAAGAGATTCTATATTAAGGGATCTTAAAAATATTAATAAAAGTAAAAGATAGTATAGGATTTATAAAAGTCTATTAAGTTAGCTACTATATTACTAATATAGGTAAAGGGTTAATACTAGGTATAAATTAAACTAAAGAATATTTGCCTATAATTATATATTAGGATTAAGGATTTTAAAGATATCTAGTAACTATAAAATACTTTTTCTTTATTTATAATAAGTAGTAAATATATAAAAAGAAAAAATAAGTAGTAGTTTTACTACTATTTAGGGTAATAAAGATTAGGCTAAGTATTTTAAAAAATAAAAATTAGAAAGAAAAGGATAAGGACTAATTAGAGAACCTAGTAGTAATAAAAGCATAATTAAATAGTAAAGTAGCTATATAGTTACTAAAATATGCTTACTAGTAGTAAAAAAGCAAAGGTATTATAGTTATACTAATTTTAGAAAGCATAAGTAGTAAATAAGCTATATTAAATTAAGGCATAAGCACTTAATGCTTTATACTAATAATTCTAAAGGAATATATAGAGTTTATAAATATTTTTTCTAAAGAGCTAGTAAGTAAGCTTCCTAAACTAAGGGGCTATACTTATATAATTAAATTAAAAGAAGGGAAAACACTACCTTAGGGGCTTATATATAATTTAGCTAAGAAGGAGCTATTAGTCCTTAGAGAGTACCTTATAAGTATATAGCTTAAAGGGTAAATTAGAAGATTAGTTAGCCTAGCTAAAGCCCTAATTTTATTTATTCTAAAGAAAGAAGGGAAATTAAGGCTTTATATAAATTATAAGGGCTTAAATAAGATTATAATTAAGGATAAGGCCCCTTTACCCCTTATTACTAAAATTCTTAATTAATTAGTAAGTATAGTTATTTTTATAGTTCTTAATCTAAAAGATATATACTATTAGCTATATATTTGCTTAGGTAATAAGTAAAAGATAGCCTTTTATTATTACTATAGCTACTTTAAATATCTTATAATACTATTTAGACTAGTTAACGCACTAGTAACCTTTTAGGAGTATATTAATAATGCTATTAAAGGACTTATTAATAAAACTTATATTATTTACCTAGATAATATGCTAATATATAGTAGCGTGGTTAAAGAGCATATAAAGCATATTAAATAAATTCTATATAAGCTTAGAGATATAAGCCTTTTTATTAACCTTAAAAAGTATTAATTTTTAGTTAAGGAAGTTAAATTCTTAGGCTTTAAGATATTAGTAAAAGGTATTATAATAGACCTAGTAAGAGTTAAGGTAATTATAACCTAGCTAATACTATATAGTGTCTTTAATATTTAGTTATTCCTTAGTTTTACTAGATTTTACTACTATTTTATTAAATAGTATAGTAAAGTTATTATTCTATTAATAGATTACCTTAGAGGGTAGTAACTAGTAATATTTAACCTAGAACCCTATAAGTTAGCAGTGTTTAGAGAACTTTAATAGAAATTTTAAGAAGCGCTAATTTTAGTGCATTTTAACCTACTTATATATCTTAGAGTAAAGACAGACATATCTAGATATATAATTAGGGCTATACTTATAATATATATGCTAGGTTACTAGCACTTAGTTATATTTATATTAAGGAAGATAACTAATGCTAAATTACACTATTTAATACCTAATAGTAAATTATTAGCTATCTAAGAGGCTTTTTGTATATAGAGACACTACCTTGCTTATTTAGCTTATATAATTAAGGTTATTATAGACTATTTAAACTATAAGTACTTAGCTATAAAGCCTAAGCTTACTAGTAAGTAAGTAACTATACTTAATAAGCTTTATCCTTTTAACTTTAAAATTATATATTATATAGGGAAATTAAATCCTACTAACTTACTTTTAAGAAGACTAGATTTTATAAGTAAGGTAAGGAAAGCAAAAGTAGTAACTATATAACTTCCTACCTTTTTATCTAAATTTATAAATACTAAGTAATAGGAATACCCTAGTAATACTATTAGTACTATAGGTTCTATAAAAACATTACTTAGTGTAACTAATAGTTAGTTATAATAACGCTATAATAATACTGCTAATATCTAGGGTTTTAAAAAATTATAACTTAACTATATTCCTAAAGAACCTAATAATCTAGATAATCTTAGAAGAGTTATATTAGTAAGGTTATTTAATACTTTTAATTCTTTTATTAATAAATAATAAGCTAGCTATAGTAATACTACTAGCACTTAGCGTATATTTAGTTTATTGCTTAGTTATTTTAATTTTCCTATTAGACTAGCTACTACTATTAAGGGTAAACTAGTATAGGTTATTACTAGTAAGTAGTAAGGGCACCCCTTAAAAACATTACTTATTTATATACTTATAAGACTAGAAGTATCTATTAAACTAATTACTTATAGAGATATTATAGCTAGGATTTAATCTATTTAAAGAACCTCTTCTAAGTTTATCTCTAACTTTCTAGAAAAAAGCTTAGAATTAAAACCCTTAATTTAAGTCTTATTATATAAAGTATAGTAAGGGAATAACTTTGCTATAGGTTAATTAAAGTTACTTAAAAGTAATAATTTAGTAGTATTCTAAATATAGTTTATTAGACTCTCTAAGCTATTAATATTTAAGAATTATATTTTTATCCCTTTAGGAATAAGAAAAGAAATTTTATTACTAACTTATAATAACCTTACTACTAGGTATTAGGGAGTAAGTAAAACTCTTTATTAAATTATAAACTAATATTATTAGCTAATAATAAAAAAAGATATAAAGGTATATATTAGCACTTATATAAGTTATTAAACTTTAAAACTAAGGTATTATAAACTATATAGTAAGCTAGCTATATTACTAGTGCTTAATTATTCTTTTTAAGAATTATTAATAGATTTTATTACTAGACTTTTACTAATAAAAGATTTAAACTAGACCTATAATGCAATTCTAGTTATTATTAACTAATTTATAAAATATAGTATTTACATTCCTATATTAATATAACTAACTAGTAATAGGCTAGTAACTATATTCTTAGAATATATTTTTAGAGATTATAAAGCTCTAGAAGGTATTATAATAGACTAAGGTTCTATATTTACTAGTGGTTTCTAGATAACTTTTTATTATCTTCTTATAACTAAGCGGCTACTTAGCACTGCTTTTTACCCCTAGATAGATAGCTAGATAGAATATTTAAACTAAGTCCTAGAATATTATTTAAAGGCTTTTACTTATGCTAAATAGACTAATTAGGTAAATAACCTATTATTAGCATAGTTTATATATAATATAAGCAATTATATAATATATAGCTATACACTAGTAAAGGCATTATAAGGTTATAATCCTAGAGGTCTATAATAAGTAATTATAAATATCCCTTTAGTAAATAATTAAGCTAAAAGTAAAGTCTTAGCACTAAGAGAGAAATATACTATAATTAAATAGCTTTTAAGTAACTTATAGACTTAGTATAAGAAATATTATAACTAGAAAAGAACTCTAATAAGGTTTAAAGTTAGTAATTATATTTTACTATTAATAAAGAATATTAATTTAAGATAACCTAGTAAGAAGCTAGCTATAAAGTATCTAGGCCCCTATAAGATTAAAAAGGTAATTAGGAGTTATAGATTAGTATATTAATTAAAGTTACTACCTAGGACTTAATTATAATATATTTAATATTACTAGTCTTAAGCCTTTTAAAGGGAACCTAACTAATATAGAAAATATATCCTTACTATAGGATAATATTAAAGATAATAAATAAGAGTTTAAAGTTAAGAGAATTATTTTATATTACTATAATAAAAGGTATTATAAATATCTAGTTAAATAAAAAGGCTATAATACTTTAGAGAATTCTTAGGTATTAAAAAGGGATTTTAGCACTAAAGAAATTATTAATAACTATAAGTAATAGTTAAGTAGTAAAGTTAATATAAGATAGTTATAATTTATAAGTTAATATAGTAAGATATTAGAAAATAAAGTTAATTTACTTAAATAACTTAAATAATCTATTATATAGCTACTAAGTACTTACCCCTTTATAATAGAGTTAGTTACTAAGACTACTAGTTCCTTAGTAATAGTAATAGCTATAGTAACTATAGAGGTAAAGGCCTTAGGAGTATCTTTATTATTAGAATCCCTCTCTTTATATATATAAACCTAAAGTTTACTAGGGAGCTTAATAAGACTAATATAATTAGGTAGGTTAGTAATATAAGGTATAAACTACTAGTAAGTTAGTTAGGTATTAGCTATATATATTAAGAAAGCTTACTATTAGGATATTCTAAGCTATAAAGTAAAGACTATTTAAAATATTAATCTATATCTTAAGGTTTATAGTATTACTTAGTAATGCTATTATAATATACTTATTACTCTTTGCTTTATAAGTAGTATTAGTAGTTATTTAAGTATAGTAAATATATCTATACTTATTAGAATTTTTATAGGATAAGATAGTATTTTATAGCTTTTTCTTTGCTTTTATAATAAACTATTAGTAAGTTAGTAATAATCTAGTATCTAGGTAATAGAATTATACTTACTTTATCCTAATAGTAGTAGCTACCTTCTAGAGTAGCTTTAATAAGTTTAAATAGCTTATTATAAAGCTATATAATTTAAGCTAGATACTAGTAGTATATTAGTAATAAGTAAGCAAATTCTAGATAAGAAAGATATACTATAAGGTAGTTTTTATTATTTTAAAAGTAATAAGTATATTTTATTAAGTAGCCTATTAGAATATTAGTAATAAAGAAGTAGTAAGTAAGTAAAGAAGTTATACCTATAGATTCTTTATATTCTATAAGAAAGGTTTTATTATTAATAAGATATCCTAGAATATTATAAGTGCTATTTTTAGTAGAATATTCTATATTATTACTTACTAAAAGCACTATATATATAGAATCTTCTTACTTATTATATTACTAGTAGTAAGTTAGTAATAAAAATACTGTAAAGATATAATAAACTTATATTAAAATTTTAGAAGTAATTTGCTTTTAAGGAGATAACTTCTTAGGAGACTTTAAAGAAGATTTCTTAATAGCTTAACCTTTAGGAGCTATTAATAAAAAGGGAGTTTCTATATAAGTATTAGATATAGTAGACTAGCTATAAGTTAGCTATAATAAACTAGATATAAATTATAACTAGAAGTAAATAAACTAATAACTAAGAATAAGATAAAAGACTAAGATAAATAGTAATAAATAATAATAATATTTAAAGACTAAATAAGGTTAGTAACTATAGTATAATAGTAGTAAGAAAGCTACTACTTAGTAGGTAAGGGTAACTTATAAGGTTAAGGATTATTATAGGAGAAAGGAAGTGTATAAAAGGGGGGAAAAATTAGTCTCTTTTATATTAACTATAAACCCCTTAAGTAATCTAATATATTATATATAAGTAATCTATAAATTATAATAATAACTATTAGCTTTGCTACTTATATATATACCTAATAGCTATAAACTTATAGTAACTATAATACAAGCCCTTTAGTTAAACTATCTAAAACTATAGCATTAGGTACCTTACTTATTTAAACTAATTATAAAAATTAATATAAGTTATCTATTTTTTTAGTCTAGCTATATAATAGGTAATAATATTTATTTTGCTATATTAAAGCTATATATAAGCTACTATTTAGACACTACTACCTATAATAAAGGGGGTTATTTATAATTAGTAGTATTATTATTATTATTTTATTTACCTATATATCTAGTTATAAGGTACCTTATCTTATTTTTCTTTATAAGCTTTATTGTAGTAACTATACCCTAAGTAAGTAGCTTATTTTATAATTAAGGTTAATTATATATTAGGGGAGTATTATATTAGGAGCGTAAAGGTTAAAGGTAGGATATTTATTAGAGCGAATCTTTAAAGAACCTTTAAGCTATATAGATAATAAAGAGGCTAGCTAGCTATAAGATAGCTATATGCTTATAAAGCAAGGTATTCCTTAAAGACTATATATATTATTAGTACTAAGTTAGAGATTAAAACCTTTATACACTTACCCCTAGCTAGTATCTTCCTAGTAGCAACTGCGAGAATCTTAGCTATTACTTCGTTCATTCAATCCTACGCTCAAGCCATGACATATAGCTATAAGAATTTAGTTATTAATTGTTTTACCAGCTAGGTATTGCTAGTAATAATTATGTGTTGTAATAAATTAGATGCATTGGCAATAACCAATGATACTAAAAATAATTATAAAAATCAATACTATACTTTATACTATTTAATTTACTATTAACCTAGGATTTATAAAGCTTCTTTAGTAAGTATATTATTTACTTATTTATTTACCTTATAGTAATACTATACTAAGAAGTAGTAAATTAACTAGGCTATAAAGCACTTTAAGCCTAAGATAAAGGTATTTTAAAAAGAAAAGTATAAAAATATAAGAAATTCTTTAATAATAATTAACTTCTTTATAAGGAAAAGCCTTTATTAATAAATAAGAGAGGCTAGGATAGTATAAAATCTCTTTACCCCCTTATATATTAATAAGGAAAGGTGCTATAAATAGTATAAAGTAAGCTCTCTACCTATATCTATAGCTAATTTATACCTACGGGGGTCTTGAGTGCGCTAGCTTTTAAACGACTGCGCTGACTTGGATCGCACCCTTGGTGAGACATTCTGACTCCTGCATCTCGATGGAGGGAGACGTCGTGTTAGTCGTCCGCAGAGTCAAGAAGTCATGAAGACCCCGTCGGATAATCCGTGCAAGTTCGTTCCGAAACATCCGGAGCAAATCGGCAAGGTGAGTTGATTTGGTCACTAAACGCGCATATCGCGTTAGTCCTTGTAATTTGGAAGGACGGTCCCTACACCTAATTTTAGTGTATGTACGGATTAGCTCGCGTCTGTTCATTTTCGCTATTAATCCAGATACATATGTGCGATATGCCACATTATATTGCGTTGTTACGCTGCGTTATAAGGCCTTGATAATGATAAAAAGGAAGGAAGGAATCCTACAATACGGATCCGTACACCCCCTGAATTATTTCACAAATCTACATAACAGGGGTAATTGAGCCAATCAACTGTTAGCTAGGAAATAAACAAGCCAATTAGATATTAGCTAGGAATTGAAGGAGACAAGGGCTAGTACATTTGAGTACAAATCCGTACCAGGAACTTCGTTTATACCTCTGGGTTGATGAAGACAAAATAATAAAATCATGCATGGCGTTCGGGTGGAATGGTGGGGATGAAAAAGGACAAGGAGGGAAAAGGGGGAAAAGAGAATACCCCCCCTTCATCTCGGCCAATCTCCACTTCAGCACCCCCCAGCCGCTGTTGGATTTCACAGCCAATCAGGACCACTTTGATCCGGCCGGCAGATCCAAGCAATCTCTAATCCGTACATGTATGTAGTCTCCTGAGCCCTCGGTGTGGAGTAGTCCGTATTAGCCTGGCTCCAACGTTGGCTTGTCATGAGTCCATGACCCCCATGATCATCCCATGATCCCCATGGTCATGCTCCGTAATGTCTTGGCTATACATATGACGGCACGGGAAACGGTTCGGCAACAAGGTCAGGCGCAAGGTGATCCGTACTCTCCGCAGCATCATGATGATTCTTTAAAAAAAGAAACCATCTTCCCTATGTTTCGGCGGCCTCTTCGTTCCCTCGGCTTCCCTCTCCTTCTTCCCAGTGCTCCCATACCAAAAGAAGAAAAAAGAAAAAAAAAAGAACAAAATGTCTGCCAAGGCTGGTCTCGCGCTGGCGGCACTGCTGCTGAGTCCCGTCGTGAGTCCCGTGCTGGGGAATCCTGCCGGTCTGTCGTGGAAAAGGGGTACGCCGCAGCCCGATCCAGCGAGAGCGTCCGAGGTCAAGAAGGTTTTTAGGACGGCATGGAACGGATACCATAAGAAGGCATTTCCCCATGATACACTGATGCCAATTAGCGGCGGAGCCTCGGACGATAGGTACGCTTTGTTCAAGTCGTCCCTCATGACAATCACGCGACGTGTCGCAAACAAGACAGACATAAAAGACATACTGACGGCGCCGTGGCAGAAATGCCTGGGGTGTGACTGCAATTGATGCGCTCAGCACGGCCATCATCTTGGAAGAATCAGAGACCGTCAACCAGATCCTCAAGTACGTCCCCACGATAGACTTCACCACAACCAAGGAGGCGAATTCCGTCGTCTCGCTCTTCGAAACAAACATTCGATACCTCGGCGGACTCATTGCAGGTAAGAAGAGCCCCGTCCGCTTGTCTTCCCACCCGTCGCAGATAGATAACACGACTTTACCGTCGAGGAGACGGACCAAAGTCGTGACAACGAGCGCTAATGTTGCCGCACACACAAAGGCTACGACCTGCTCAAGGGCCCGTCGAAGAAGCTCGTCAACGACACCAGCTCAAACTTGTCGACGCCCTGCTGCATCAGGCTAAAACGCTCGCCGATATCCTGAGCATTGCCTTTGACACGCCGACGGGTATTCCCGACGACGCGGTCTTCCTCAACCCAACCCGGCGGATCAACGGCTCGGACACGAATGGCCCTGCAGGCTTCGGCACCCTGGTGCTGGAATGGACTCGCCTGAGCGACCTGACGGGCAACAAGAAGTATGCCAGGCTCGCCCAGAAAGCGCAGAAATACCTCGTCGAGCCCACCGGCGTCCCGGAAGCGTACCCAGGCCTGGTCGGCATCACGGTTAACATCAAGGATGGCCAGTTCACGAACAACAGGGGTGGCTGGGGAGGCGGCATCGACAGCTTCTACGAGTATCTCATCAAGATGTACCTTTACGACCCGAAACAGTTTGCGCACTACAAGGATCGATGGGTCATCGCCGCCGACTCCACCATGAAGCATCTCGCATCCCACCCGACCTCGCGCAAGGACCTGACCTTCCTGGCCGGTCACAACGGTCCCAAAATCGTCCCCGCGTCCGGTCACCGTAAGTTCTCTCATGCCGCCCTCGGGGGGTCCAGTGAAAAGAAAGATGGGGAAAAAAAAAAAAAAACAACCCTACTAACCCAATTATAAAAACCACAAGTGGCATCCTTTGCCGGAGGAAACTTCATCCTGGCCGGCGTGCTCCTCGACGAGCCAAAGTACACCGAGTTCGGCATCGCCCTCACCAACTCCTACTACGAGACGTACGCGCAGACGGCGAGCAAGATCGGCCCCGAGGTATTCCGCTGGGTCGCCGACGGCAACGACGCGGCGACCCCCGCCCAAGAAGACGCCGACTTCTACTCCAAGGCTGGCTTCTGGGCCGTCATCAAGGACTACGTTCTGCGCCCGGAAACCATCGAGAGCCTGTACTACGCGTACCGCGTCACCGGCGACAAACGGTACCAGGACATGGCCTGGGAGGCCTTCGTCGCCGTGCGCGACCGCTGCAGGGCCGGGTCCGGCTTCTCGGGGCTGGGGGACGTGACGCGGGAGGATGGCGGGGAGAAGGACGACTTCCAGCAGAGCTTCTTCCTCGCCGAGACGCTCAAGTACTCGTATCTCATCTTCGCGGGGGACTCCAAGGTTCATTTCCACGGTCGCGGGAAGAACCACTTCGTGTTCAACACCGAGGCGCATCCCTTGAGGGTGCGCGGCTAAGCTACAGCTGGCGGAGGTGGGCAATTCTCTTCACGTATATTCTTGGCTGGTAAATCTGCCGTCTTGTAGTGGGGTTTTTTTGCCCGCCATCTGTCGTGGTTGCTTGTTTTTTGTATCGCGAGTTCAATCTGACGACGGGCTTGCCTACACGGCGGCTGTTAGACCGCGTAGCTAGGGTTCAATATGATCGTCTCTATTGAGTTGTCCAACCCTGTAAGAGGGTGCGGACTACGGCTTAAATACCTAAGTACCTTTACTATTAGTAAGGTACTAATATAGTGCTAAAATATACTATAAAGTTATAGAGGTCTTAGAAAATAACTAGCTAGGGGTAGACTCTTATCTTAGCTAGTTAAATAGTAAGACTATTATATAGTAAGGATAAATTATACCCTTATAGGTATAATATACCTCCCTAGGAGACCTTATTTAAGGTTTCCTATAATAAATCTAAATTAATATAATTAGTTAAATTAATCTTATAATATTTAAATTAATTCTATAGTATAAAAATATAGTTAGTTATAAGTTTATTTAAATTAGGGTTATTATATAATACTTATTCTTTAGGTTCTTTACTAAGTATACTAGAGAGTAGTTATATAAGCCCTAATACCTTATAGAAGCTTATAAAAGCATTCCCTATAAGAGGCTTTATAAGGCTATTAGTAATTATCTCTTTAGTAATAATCTAGGTAATATTAAAGGTTCCTTTTATAACCTCTTAATAAAGCTAGTAATAATAAATATCTATATACTAGAGCTTTATAATAAGCTTAATAAACTCTTCCTTAAGGAGGTAGATTATCTATATATTATTATATTTAATTTTAAGCGTATTATTGCCTAGGTATAGCCTAATCTCTTAATATAATTATCTAAAGGCTATAAGCTCTTTATTATAGTAAGAAAGCACTAAGAGCTTTACTTTAGTTAATAATATTATTATAGAAGCTTACTTACTTACCTTAAAGAGTATAGGTTTTTTAAAAAGCTTTATAATATAGACCTATAAGCTCTTTTATATTATAGTATTATTAGTAAAAGAAGTATTACTATATACCTTTAATTTAGGGTTATTATTACTATATTTAATTACTAGGTCTGCCTATATATACCTATACTTAAGGGCTTTTTCTACTACTTCTATATATTATAGCCTTAGGTTTTATAGGTATTATAAGAGTTATAAAGCTATAAAAGTAATATTAGGTCTTAAAACTATTATTAGATATAGTAGGGTTTTAATTAGAGATTAATATCTCTTAAGGTTCTATATACTAACCTCTCCTTTAAAAGGCTTTAATAATATAGTAGTTATTAGGGCTATAAGCCTTTATTAAGGGATCTTTATATTAAATTTAGTAGTAGCTTTATCCTAATAGGACTTCTAATTAAGCTATACCTTCTTATTAGTATAATCTCTAATAATTTTAACTCCTAGAAACTATTATAGCTCTCTAAGGTTCTTAATATTATACTTTATAAAGAGTCTTACTTTAAATTTATTATATAAGGATAATTTCCCTTTAGTAAATAAGGTAATAAGGTTATCTATATAGAAAAAGATAATTAGACTATCTTTAATAAATATATAAATATCCTTAAAGATCTATATAAAGCCTTTACTAACTAGCTAGCTAATTAGCTCTTTTATCTATAAAAGAGGCACTCTTTATAGCTTATACACTACTCTAAGAAGCTTTAGATAGGCTTATTTATCCTTATAGCCTAGAGGTATCTTATAGTAGACTTCTTTATTAAGATCTAAATTTAGAAATACTATAATAAAGTTATACTAATATACTTCTAAATTAAAGTAATATATAATAGCTATAAGTAGCCTAAAGGTATTAGTAGCTAGGGTTACTACTTAAGTTAATAAATAACTCTTTAGTTAATAATTCCTAAGAATATAGAGATAAGCTTTATATTATAAAAGGTAACCTTATTTATCTAATTTATAGGAAAATACCTAAGTAAGGCCTAGAGGCTTTATATATATAGGGATATTAGATCTAGATACCTTTATAGCTACCTTTTTATTAATAATCTTATTATATTCTTTATCCTAGGCTTAATAGAATTCCTTTTCTTTTAGATAGCTAGCTAGATAGTTATAATAAGCTAGAGAAGGAGGAAGCCTAGATATATAAGGTTTTTCTTTGCTTTTAGGACCTAGGTTAAAGGCTATTATAAAAGCTTTAATATTATTATAATCTTATAGATTTATTGCTATTTTATAATTATAGTTACTATTAGAAGGGTTAAGCAAATTATTAATACTTAATAGTGTATAATCTATAAAGCCTAGTAACTATCTAGGTAAACTTAAAGGGGTTAGTAGGTTTAATTCTTAACTTTCTTTTCCTTTCTCTTTATAATCTTATTAATTATAACTAGTAGGAGTTTTAATCTATTAAGGCTAATTAAGTGGTTACTATAGTAATAAGGGGTATACTATCTATAAAAGCCCTATATTAGGGCTTTTATCCTTATTATCCTTAACTAGCTCTTTAAGGAGGTGTTTTTTAACCTCTTTTATTATTAATAATAGGCCTCTTTCTTAAGCATAGAAGATAGACTTATTAAAGGTAATATAGCTTAATAAAAACTAGCAGTTTCTCTTTATTATTAGTACCTAAATTAGGTATTACATAGAGGAGATATATTCTATAAGGTATTTAATGTAAGCTCTCTAAGCAAGCTTTAGACTTACCTTATAAAGCCTACTTTATATTATTATAAATGCTTTATAACTAAATGCTTATAAATAGTTTATAGAGGCTTCTAGTTTCTCTAGTAAGTAATTCTATTAAAGCTTATTCTCTCTTAACTACCTATTTAATACTTATTAAGGTAATTGCTAGTTAAGTAGCTTTTAAGGCATATAGTTTAAGATATAAATAGCTACTTTAGTAGCTATAGGCTAGAGATCTTCTAGGAAGCCTAATTATATTATAAGAGTTATTATAACCCTTATTATCACCCCCCTAGACTGTTTAGCGTGCCTATTTTAATATAGGTAAGCTAGGCTAGACTTTCTTATAATAATGCCTTTATTTATAATATCTTCTTCTTGCTTTCTAGTCTAGAAAGCAGTCTTACTATTAGTTATTATAACTATAATATAGATGCTATATACTCTTATATATATAGCTTCTAACTAATTAAAGTAAGGCATAATATCTGTCTTTAAGGGGATTGTGAAGATATAACGTAGCCCTATAGCTCTATAGGTAAAAAAAGCAATGTATTAGTCTTTATTATACCCTAATAATTAAGCAAAAAGATTAAAAGAGACTACTTAAAGTAGCCCTAAAGGTAATAACCCTGTTTAAGGGACTTGTAATATTTGCCTCTATACCTTAGCTGTTTAGCAAACCTTATATTTACCTGCGCTCCTCTCTCTTAATAGAATTTAAAGCTTCTAAAGCACTTAATCTATTATATCCTTGCCTAGATGCGCTAATCTTATGTGCTATAGGTCTGTAGGAGTTATTATAATAGTCTTTAGGTCTTATAAATCTCCCTTAATAGCGAAAGCTTCTAATAGGCTTAATCCCTTTATACATGGTTGCGTACTAATAATCTAAGTTTAAAATATCTCCTAATTATCTTTTGCTAGGTTTATGTCACGACTTGATTGTAGGGTTAAATGAACGAAGTAATAGCTAAGATTCTCGCAGTTGCTACTAGGAAGATACTAGCTAGGGGCAGGTGTGTAAAGGTTTTAATCTCTAACCTAGCACTAATAATATATATAGTCTTTAAGGAATACCTTGCTTTATAAGCATATAGCTATCTTATAGCTAGCTAGCCTCTTTATTATTTATATAGCTTAAAGGTTCTTTAAAGATTCGCTCTAATAAATATCCTATCTTTAACCTTTACGCTCCTAATATAATACTCCCTTAATATATAATTAACCTTAATTATAAAATAAGCTACTTACTTAGGGTATAGTTATTATAATAAAGCTTATAAAGAAAAATAAGATAAGGTACCTTATAACTAGATATATAAGTAAATAAAATAATAATAATAATACTACTAATTATAAATAACCCCCCTTATTATAGGTAGTAGTATTTAAATAGTAGCCTATATATAGCTTTAATGTAGCGAAATAAATATTATTACCTATTATATAGCTAGACTAAAAAAAATAGATAACTTATATTAATTTTTATAATTAGTTTAAATAAATAAGGTACTTAATGCTATAGTTCTAGATAGTCTAACTAGAGGGCTTATATTATAGTTACTATAAGTTTATAGCTATTAGGTATATATATAAGTAGCAGAGCTAATAGTTATTATTATAATTTATAGATTACTTATACGTAGTATATTAGATTACTTAAGGGGTCTATAGTTAATATAAAAGAGACTAATTTTTCTCTCTTTTTATACACTTCATTTCTTCTATAATAATCCTTAACCTTATAAGTTACTCTTACTAGCTAAGTAGTAGCTTTCTTACTACTATTATACTATAGTTACTAACCTTTTTTAGTCTCTAAATATTATTATTATTTATTACTATTTATCTTAGTTTTTTATCTTATTCTTAGTTATTAGTTTATTTACTTCTAGTTATAATTTATATCTAGTTTATTATAGCTAACTTATAGCTAGTTTACTATATCTAATACTTATATAGAAACTCCCCCTTTATTAATAGCTTTTAAAGGTTAAGCTATTAAGAAATCTTCTTTAAAGTCTCTTAAGAAGTTATCTCCTTAGAAGTAAACTACTTCTGAAATTTTAATATAAGTTTACTATATCTTTATAGTATCTTTATTACTAACTTATTACTAGTAGTATAATAAGTAAGAAGATTCTATATATATAGTGCTCTTAGTAAGTAGTAATATAGAATATCCTACTAAAAAATAGCACTTATAATATTCTAGGATATCTTATTAATAATAAAACCTTTCCTATAAAATATAAAGAATTTATAAGTATAACTTCTTTACTTACTTACTACTTCTTTATTACTAATATTCTAATAGGCTACTTAATAAAATATACTTATTACTTCTAAAATAATAAAAACTACCTTATAGTATATCTTTCTTATCTAGAATTTGCTTGCTTATTACTAATATACTACTAATATCTAGCTTAAATTATATAGCTTTATAATAGGCTATTTAAACTTATTAAAGCTACTCTAAAAGGTAGCTATTATTATTAAGATAAAGTAAGTATAATTCTACTACCTAGATACTAGATTATTACTAACTTACTAGTAGTTTATTATAAAAGTAAAGAAAAAGCTATAAAATACTATTCTATTCTATAAAAATTCTAATAAGTATAGATATATTTACTATACTTAAATAACTACTAATACTACTTATAAAGTAAAGAGTAATAAGTATATTATAATAGTGCTACTAAGTAATACTATAAACCTTAAGATATAGATGTCAGAACCCGAAGGTGTGCGGGTAAGCCACTAGACCAAAAGATCCACCAATGCTAGCTCTCGCTGTATTGCACCTTACAATTGATTATTAGGCCCGCCCACGAACGCGCGCACCTAACAATAGATTAATATTTTAAATAGTCTTTGCTTTATAGCCTAGAATATTCTAATAGTAAGCTTTCTTAATATATATAGCTAATACCTAACTAACTTACTAGTAGTTTATACCTTATATTACTAACCTACCTAATTATATTAGTCCTATTAAGCTTCTTAGTAAACTTTAGGTTTATATATATAGAGAGAGGGATTCTAATAATAAAGATACTTCTAAGGCCTTTATCTCTATAGTTACTATAGCTACTACTATTACTAAGAAACTAGTAATCCTAGTAACTAACTCTATTATAAAGAGGTAAGTGCTTAGTAACTATATAATAGATTATTTAAGTTATTTAAGTAAATTAACTTTATTTTCTAATATCTTACTATATTAACTTATAAATTATAACTATCTTATATTAACTTTACTACTTAACTATTACTTATAGTTATTAATAATTTCTTTAGTATTAAAATCCCTTTTTAATACCTAAGAATTCTCTAAAGTATTATAGCCCTTTTATTTAACTAGATATTTATAATACTTTCTATTATAGTAGTATAAAATAATTCTCTTAACTTTAAACTCTTATTTATTATCTTTAATATTATCCTATAGTAAGGATATATTTTCTATATTAGTTAGGTCCCCTTTAAAAGGCTTAAGACTAGTAATATTAAATATATTATATAATTAAGTCCTAGTTTGTCAAGCGGAAAACAACACCCCAAAAGGCACGATGCTAGCCCACGGTCGTAGGTAGCGGTGACGTCTGCTCACGTTAGAGGGTCAATTAACTTAATAGCAGCGATCGCAATAACGGCTGATTTTATCTCTATAGATAGAGATATTCTAGATTAAATAGTCTGTCAGATTAGAAGTGACTTTTCGGTTATATTAGGGGATTTATCTTATTAATTTATCTTTTTAGGGCAAACACAGATATTAGGGCAAACACAATTATTAACCATAGCAATAGCTAGGTAAAAATTTAGGTCTAAGCGTGGGTAACAAGCGTTAAAAGAATCTAGCTATAGGCAGACTCTTTATAGATTAAATAATCCCCTTGTCTAGATAACTAATATTATTATCCCTTGTTATGTTATCTAGTCTTGTAATCCCTTATGCTTGTTATTACGATTGCGTGTTTGTGGGCACGTATCTTATAGCATATAATACCTCCCTAACTATTTTCTCTTCCTAGCCCCTAGGAAAGAGAAAATAGTAACAAAAGAAATAGCTAACTTATCTTTAAGCATAATAGGTTGCTTAATACTATACTTTAGGGAAGGGCATTATTTAATCTAGTATATATAGATCTAATGCTCCTATAAGAAAAGAGAGAAAAGAAAAAAAAAAGAAAGGGAAACCTCCCTAGCTAGAGACCTAAATTTCTTATCTCCCTAGAGAGCTTTAGTGTCTTTAGCGTTTATAAGCAGGTTATAGGTAACGTTAGTAAGGGAGTACAGACCACAGGTTATTTTAACTCTTACTAACTCGCTCTCTTCTCTTAGTCTTTACGTTAATTAATTAATCCTATAGTGCGCTTTCTCTCCTACTAGCAGGCTTTAATAATTTCTAACTATATTCCTTAAGTAACTAGTCTAGGCAGCACTACTAAAGCATATATAAATAACATAGGTAGCTATATAATAGTTTTTCTCTAGGCTACTTATTTTAAGTTTAAGAGTAAGAGAAGATTAATTATTATAGCTTATCCTATGTCTCTAAGGGGGCGGCATATAGTGTTTTCTTCTGCCTATTTAATTAGAGTCTTATAGTTATAAGCCTGCCTCTCCCTAATAACTCTAAAGATTTGCTGCAACCTTAGCTAATCCTTAATATCTATTTAAAGCAAGTTATTAGTTACTGCTTACTATTATTAAAGCGTTTAGTTTGTAATATTATAAGTTTATTCTTACCTTCCCTATTAGAGTGTTTTAAGTTTTATAGCTAGAGACTATAGTATCTTTTTATACCTAACTATAGATAATAACCCTAATAAAGACTCTTATAAGGCCTAAAAGCTTACCCTTCCACTTAATCTTTAATCCTTAGTGGTTTCCTATTGCTATATATTATTTATATCTTTCTATATTTATTGCTCTTATTCCTATAGTATCTCTTAGACACTAATATTAAAGATTTTAGGATTCTTAGCGTAAATATATATAATAGGTTACTAATAATCCTAGATATAAAGTCTATTATCTTAAGCTATCTTAGTGTACTATTTAATTAAGCAATTCTTATTACTAACTTTATATTCCTAAGCTATAACTATAGCGCTAATAGGCAATCCTTTACTAATTATTTAGGTTATAAAGCTAGGTAGCTAGCGTTTCATAGTGTTATATATTAGGTGCTAAAGGTTAAAGTCTTTCTAGTAAGATAATTCTCTAGGCGATTAATCTCTAATGCCTAGCTTGTTTATAGCTATATCTCGCAGAACTCTTATAGTTCTTATAAGAGCCCTAGTATAGCTATATCTTAGGTCTAAGATATTATTAGTGATTATCTAGTCTCTTAGATAAAGCTTAAAGCAATAACTAATATATAAATCCCTACCGAATAAATATAGTTATTTGAACTTAATATTATATTAATTTAGTGCATTCTAGTCTTCTAAAAGTAGATTAAGTGCTTAGTATCTAACTTAGCAGCGGATTATTTATAGAAGAAACCCTAGATAAGTATATCTATATTCCTAATTTCCTTTTTATTCTATCACTAAAACCGCGATTACTTTAAAGTTATATAGGTAGTTTAGTAACTATATAATTTATCCCTACCCTCCTATAAAATTAGTAAATCTCTTTAGTTAGCCCTTTTCTATACTATTAAAGTAATAAAGTTACCCTTACTTTTAATTAAATAGAAAGCATATCTAGTAGTTTATAAAGAAAGTAAAACCTGCAATAATACGTTAATTACTTATATGTAAGTAGAGGTTAATAGGGTTATACTTTAAACTATACTTAATATTAATAGGCTAGTAGCTAGAATAAAGTCTCCTAGCTTTTAAACTAATTAATCTTTATAGAGTATTTAAATCAAACTCCTCTATTAGTTTAATCTTAAATGTTTACAGAAGCATAGCTACTATTGCTTTAAGGCTACGTATTATAATCTTCCCTATAGTAGCTAACTTAAACTAATTAAGCTAGTCCTTACTTAGCGTTTTATAAGCCTTTCTTAGGAACTTATAAATATCTATTAAATAATCTCGCTAGCTTGCCTCTATCCACCCTAGTCCTATTAGTATTACCTAGCTAAAATTATTGCTATTCTAATAGGCTTTAAACCTAGTTAGTAGCTAGGGCTAGTCTCTTCTTAGGTGGAATAATAGTAGTTACTAACTATAGAGGTTAACTAGGTTAAGTTTTACTATACTCCCTTTATCTTCCCTAAAAAAAAACCTTTAGTTTTATATATTAAGATATAGGCATAGAATAGCGTAAGGCATTTACTATAGGGAAAATATATAACTATGCCACTATCTATATTTATATAAGCGCTTTTGTTAATTATACTTTCCTTATAGGCCTCTATTTCTTAATATAATTAAATAATATACGTGTAAATAATATATCTTAGGTAAAAAATAGGGGGGGGGAATAATAGAAAATAGTAAATTGCTTTAATAGCGTTAGGCTAGAATAAATAAGGGTAAGAGATATAATTAGGTAATAAAGGGCAAATATCTTAAGGGACTAGGTAATATAATAATATAGAGGGAGATAAGATTAAATGGTTCCTATGACTTTATTATTATTCTTATAGCCTATATTAGTTATGTAAGTGGTTGCTAGTAGCTGCTTATAGTTACCCTTAGTTACCCTTAGGAAGTTAATAGGCTTTTATAATTCACTCCTTTTATAGTATTATAAATTAAGGTTAGTAGTTATTACTTATTAGTTACCACTACCTATTATTAAGTAATATCTTTATAACCCTAATACTTAGCCTATCTCTTCTCTTCTCTTCCTTTCTCTTTTAAACCCTTATCCTTTCTAATAAACTATATAATTATAGCAGAATCTCTTAATATAGCTTATTAAAAGCTACCTAATATTACCGCTATTATTAGGGTAAGTGTCCTAGAATATAAGCTTTCTTTAATAAAAACTCTTAACTAGTCTAACTATACTAAATTCTTCCCTCCCTTTATTAGTAAAGATTATATAAGTCTAGGAATTATTTAATCTCTTCCCTAAGCTTTTTACTAATACTTTCTATTACTATAGTATAAGTTTCTTTTTGTATTTTAGGTATATAGTAGAATTAATATTAGTTATAGTAGTGTCCTAATATATATAGAGATTTTACTCTAATCTTCTAATAAAAGTCCTAAGGGAGCTTCTCCCTACCTTATTATATTTATAAAGAAAATAAACTTACTAAAAGAGTTTATAAGGAGTTACACTACTAAGAGTAATAGTACTTTAGCCCTTGCTATTAAAAATAGTTATTACTATTAGGTTCTTATCCCTACTAAGGTAGCTTATCCTAATGTATTTTCTATACACTCTCTCCTAGTGTCCTAAATATTACTAGGCGTTACTAGTATTTATATATAGTAGATTAAATAGTATCTTTTATTCTAACTATTTAAACTTATATATATAGTATATTATATTTTATAATAAATATATATACTTCCTATTTTATAGTTACGTTTTAATCCCTAGAGTTAGTAATAGTGCTTATAGTAATTACATATAAAATAGCTCTTATGTAGTAAGTTATAAGTAGTGTTTTATAACTAGGTATTATCCTTAGTTATTATAAGAAAGAGCTCTAGCTCCTTTCTTAGGCAAAGAATAGTCTATAAAGGTAGTAGGATCCCTTTTACTTAATCTAAATACTATTAACTTTAAAAACTCTCCTTACCTAGTAATTAATATACCTTCTCTATTTCTAAATAATTTATAAGTATAAGATAAAGAAAAGGATTATAATAGGTTATTAGGGAAAGGAGATAGGATAAA
The DNA here is from genome assembly GCA_018801565.1 of Epichloe coenophiala. Taxonomy (NCBI): domain Eukaryota; kingdom Fungi; phylum Ascomycota; class Sordariomycetes; order Hypocreales; family Clavicipitaceae; genus Epichloe; species Epichloe coenophiala. Next base: position 629,580 of record JAFEMN010000029.1, on the reverse strand, counting down.
GGAAAAGCAATATAGCTAAGCTACTAGGTTATACCTTAATTACTTAATCTTTAGCATATTATATGTTTTAAAGGAAGAAAATAGGAAAATACAAAGGAAAAAGTTTCTTAATCTATATATTATTTGCGTAAAAGGGTATTTTGTATATTTCTCTTACTGTTTATTTAATAGCTAAGGTAGCTATACCTTAATTCCCTAGTATAGGGTTCTCTAGGGTAGTAGCTTAACTTCCTTTTCTAAGATTATTACGTCTTAATTAGATTTTTCTTGCTTACTTATTTATTATTTATTAACTATTTAATCAGATATATTGTGTTAAGCTACTAATAGTATAATAGCTAAGACTTCTTTATTATACTTATTAGCGGTTACTTCTTCTATTTAGCTACTCTAGGGGGCATATAGCTATCTATCTGCAAAGAATGTTCACTAGCCTTCTAAGTCTAGCATAAACTTCTTAATATAATCTCCTAAGATTATTTTTAAGAGATAGACCCTATTTAGCGTTTATAGGTAATAGGCCCTAGAGATTAGCATATGCTTATAAATCCGAAATAGTCTATTCTACCTTATTATAAGTTTCTTTATAGTGGATATATTAAAGTTCCTTTAGATATTATATACTAATATAAGGTCCTCTAGTTTTAATTAATCTTTCCTAAGGGAGGTAGCTTAGTTTTTATTAGTTTAGTTTATAAGCTACTGCCTAAATTCTAATACTTCTTCCTTACCCTTTTAATATCCTTAGCCTTCCTTTTAAGTATTTATACTTATACCTTAAATAAGTCTTACTTAGAAGTAACTATATCCTAATTAATTAATTACTAGGTTAGAAATTTCACTTCTAATAGTAAAATTAGTTCCTATCTATAGATTAAATAGAAAGCGGACTTTCTATGTAACTCTTAGATAGTAGTGTGGTTTATAAGAAAGGCTTTATTAAGATGCTTTAACCATTATTTGTTTAATCCTCCTAGTTTCACTAGAGTAGAAGTAAGTAATTAATATCTAGCTTTAATAGGCGAATTTGCTTTTAGGTTATACCTAAATGTCTGAATCCCTATAATACCTATATTTACTAGTGCCTCTTTAAGATTTCCTTGTATTTCTAGACCCCTATTATAGACTATAAAGCAGAAGAGCTTAAATCTGCTAATTAAGGAGGAAAGGAACTTCCTAATTACTAGTATTATTATATTCTAAACTAGCATAGCTTTAACCTATCTAGTTAGATTATATCTAGCTTCTAAAAGGTACTTATATCCTTAATTAATTAGAAGATACTAAGTGTTAATATAGATCTTACTTATTAGGTTCCCTAGCGTAACTAGCACTAAAAGTTCCTATAGCTACTAAGGTGTAAACTTTTAGTATATTTCGCAGCATACTAGCATCTCCTAAGTTATATTCTAGAGCCCTTTTTACTAGTATTACTGCTTTATTACTTAGAAGTCTACTTTAACTCCTTTATATTTAAGTTCCTTATAAATAGCTTTAATAATTATATATTATTATTCTAGTATATTAATAACTAGCGCTAGCCCCTTTATAATTCTAGTTAGTCTCTTCTAAAGGCATCTATTTTCTAAGTAAAACTTTTTTACCTTATTATATAGTGTCCTATAGTCCTTTATACTAAGATTAATAAGTCTTTAAAGTATTAATAAGAAGTTAATTACCTATTATATCTCTTCTAAGTAGCTCTTCTTACTGTTCTCCTCTATTCTAATGCTATTAAGATGTCATAACCCAAAGGTGTGCAGGTAAGCCACTAGACCAAAAGATCCACCAATGCTAGCTCTCGCTGCATTGCACCTTACAATTGATTATTAGGCCCGCCCACAAACGCACGCACCTAATAATTATCCCTTCCCTTATAAGGCTTGTCCTAAGCCAAGGGCCTCACACAGGCTAGCGGCTAGTAATAACGTAACCTTAGCTTGGATTAGGCCTGGTTATCCGTGGCCTCTAAGATAATTAACCAATTGTGAACCCCCAAGGCCTAGTACGCATGATAGCTAGGCCTATACATCACCTAGTGCACATAACCCCACAGTCGCAACCATACAGGCGTAACTGTACCTGCCCTGTAAGCCTAACATAAGCTGCCTAGCCTAGCAATTCAAACCTAGACCTGTCAAGTTAATCTAACTGCGGGAATTGAACCTAGGACCTAGCGCACGCCCTACCCACAAGGATTCGAACCTAGGACTAGCATACACTAGAAGACCCGTGAGAGCTAGTATTAATGTCATAACCCGAAGGTGTGCGGGTAAGCCACTAGACTAAAAGATCCACTAATGCTAGCTCTTGCTGCATTGCACCTTATAATTGATTATTAGGCTCGCCCACGAACGCGCGCACCTAACATAAGATGCAAGTTAATAAAGTCCTTAATATCTTCTTTAATATCTTAATCTAATTAATCTGATTCTCTAGGACCTTTCCTAGATAAAGTGTTTATAATATAGTTCTTCTTACTAGGGATATATTATACTAAGAAGTTAAAGAGTAGGATATAACTAATCTATTATATAACAAGGGCTCTAGGCATATTGTTAATAGCACTGTTTAGCTAATAAATAAGAACTTATAAGTCTGTTTCTAATGTAAATAGGACTCTATAGAGATAAATTCGTAGTCTTCTTAGTGTATAAATAACTGCTTAGTATTCTCTCTTAGTTATGTTATACTTAGCTTTAGCAATAGTCTAAGTACTGCTCTTATATTAAACTAGATATTATTCTCCTTTAACCACTTATAATAATGCAACTCCCTATCTAAGTAAGCTTGCGTTAACTATTAGTATAATCTCTTTAAAGCCTAGTCTAAGATTAAGTAAAACTAGGACTAGAGCTATTATTATTGCTTTCTTTAAGGTATCTATAGCTTCTTATTGCTCTAGTCCTTATTCCTAATCCTTTATCTTCCTTAGTAAAATCACTAGTAATTTCGCTTTCCACGCGTAGTGTTTTACCTAGATATAGTAAACGCCTATTAATCTAATAAAGAAGCGTACCTCTAATAAATCTTAATAGACCTTCTAATCTAAAATTTTTGCTATCTTTACTTTAGTTAGCTTCTACCTGTTTATCCTATATATAAATCCTATAATCTCTATAGATTTCTAGCAGAACTTTAACTTTACCGCTAAGGCTATATAACTAGAGAGTTTAATATTAACTAAAACTTTATTAATATTAATTAAATACTCTATTATATATTTACGCACTCCTAGTATAATTTCCTCCTTATTATACGTTATAGTTAGCCCTCTTACTGTAATATTATCTAGGAAAGGCGTATAAACATAAGGGATTAAGTTAAATAAGATTTGCCTAATAATTCTAATGAATTAGGCTACTAAATTAGTAGCACCCTACGGTAGGCAATGAAGTTATAAAAGCCTAATTACAGTAGAAATCATTATTATATCCCTACTCTTTTTTACTAATACTATTTAATTATATCCTAATAATAAGTTAACTATTAATAAGATCTAGTATATCGCGAAGCTCTTGCTAAATGCCTTCGCACCCTAAGGAATTAGCGTATTCTATATTATTACCTTATTATACTTTATAGCAGATAAAATTAGATAAATCCCTTTGTCTTTCTTTATTATAAGAAAGTAGGGATTTTTATAGGAACTATAACTTTTCTCTAAATATCTATACTTTAGTTTCTTCTTTAGTAAGTTAACTAGTTTCCCTTGTAACCTAAGGGGTATTAGGATAAAGCCTGCTTACTATGCCTTATATTTAATAATCTTTATAACTTATAGTAATATAACAAGCGGATTAACTTTTCTATATTCTAATAAGTCCTAGGCTAGCGCTGCTTCTTAGTTATAAAGAATTTCCTTAAAAATATTAACTTCTTCTTATATTAAATACTCTTATGCCTCTTTAACTATTTAATCTAATTATTCCTAGGTTATTCTAAAACCTTATAGTTTTGCGCAAAATCTCCTAGTAATATATTTGCTGTATTTCCTAGATATCTCTAGATATGATTTTGCCTCTTCCTATTTCTTTATCTTCTATTTTAGGTCCCTTTCTAGTGTTAACCTATTAGAAGGTATGTTATTATAAGGGTAAATTTTATTAGCCTTTTGCTTATATATTATGTTTACTATAAGATTAGGTGGTTTTAGTTACTATAGGGGTTAGAAATCCTTTATAACCGCCTTAAGTTATTAGGTATGATTTACTATTATATCCTTAACTACCTTATAAAAGATTTTAGTTCCTTCTCTTATTATAAGGGGGACTAGCTATTTATTATTATTTAACTCCTTTTCTAAACCCTTATAAACTATTTAATCTTCCTTTGCTTTAGGGTAACTAAATATAATAATATTAATAGATAGTTACTAGACTAGTTACCTATTAGTATATTACTATTAGATGCTTCCTATAACTCTTAAGATAATAATAATATTACTAAAGTAGCACTAAGCATAAAGTTCTCCGCTTCTTAAGTAGTTAAACTATATTTAGGATAGTCTAAAAAACAGTATTTTAAGGATAAGGCTAACGTTTACTAAGTCTAGTCTAACATAGAAATTAGTGAGTATCTAGATATTTCCTAGATATAGCTTTGTTTATACCTCCCTAATTATTTTAATGCTATATAACAAGAATAATATTATATTTATTGCATTTATTAGGTAGATCCTTAGCCTAAGTTATCTAGCTATGCTTTCTATAATTATATTCCCTTATAATCTAGTATTAATAAGTCTAGGGAGAAGCTTCCTTTCTAGGTTATCTAGCTAGACTTAGAGGTATAGTAAATCTTATAGATAATTAATAGTAGCCTATGGCTCTAAGATTACATTAAGTATAAAGTTTGTCTAAGCATAATTAACTAAATTCTACTAGGGTTTATCCTATTCTAAGTAAGCTCCTAGTCTCTCCTAAATTTAGTTCTATAAGGCTATATTAATCTCTAGTAAGGGCATTATTAGTAAACTCTTCTTAGCTATGGTTTTATTTTTCATATTCTCTTTAAGGGTTTTCTTTATTAATTAAAGGATAGAGTTAACCTAATTCCTAGGATTAATTAGTCTTAGATTTGGTTTCAAACTAAATATTCTTAAAGGGGGAGCTAGTCCTAGTGTGTCTTTATTATAGTACTAGATATTCTCTATGCCTTTCGCTTAAAGGAGGCATTTATTACTAACTACCTTTGCAAGTGTTAGCATGATTTGGCAGATGTCTTAAAAGGGCACGCTAACTTTCTTCTAAAAGATTTTATTATATAATTAATCTAGAATCCTCTATCTAACCTTATTTAATAGGTCCCTTTTTCCCTTGGTTACTAGAGGGTCTTCTTAAGGGGGTTAAGCATAAGGTTAAATAGGTTAAACATGTGCTTAATAGTCCTTCACCTTATTATCCGTAATATCTTTAATCCTTAGATGTTTTGCTAATTATTCTTTAATAGCTAAGATTTTTGCAATAACCTTTTTATCTTTCTCTTCCCTTATATATAGCTTTTTAAAAGTAATAGCTAAAACTATACCTAATATCTTACGTTTTAAGATTAATAATACCTAGGCCTCTCTCTTAGGTTAATATTCTGCCGGATTAAACTAACCTTCTATTTAATTAAATACTTCCTATTCCTCTTATATTATTTCCTAGCTTAGTCCTTCACAAGGGCTATGTTCCTTAATCTAAGGGAGCATTATAGTAATCTTAATCCTTAAAGTATTTAACCTAGAATATAGCTAGCCTATGTAAATAGCTACTAATAGAAAGGAACTTTAAAAGCAGGACTAGGGGTATGGTTTAACGTCTTATATTATCCCCTATTACTAATATATAGACTGCTAAGTTATATATAGTAAACTTTAATATCTTATTATACTTTAAAGTGTTATACTTTATTATAAGATACATTTCTATATTACAGTAGTAGCAGTGGTTTATCTAGTAGCCTCTTCTAGTTATTATATTAGTTTTAAAGAAATGCTTATTATTAAGATTAAATAAACTAATATAGTTTATTTAATAATTACGCTACTATTATTAAGAACCGCTACTATATTTTTCCTTAAGTAGTTTCGCTATATTAATTTCCTTTCTTACTTAGGCTATAACTATAATCTTTAACTCTACTAGCTACTTTATTAGGTCTTCTATTTAATCTTAATATTTAGCTAATCTAGGGCCCTTTTATTATCCTATATTAGTATTAAATAAGGCAGTCTTCTTCTCCTACTCTAATAAATTACCTAGCATAGAGCGATTCTTTTAAGCGGCCTAGTAACTATTAAAGGTAGCTTAATTAAATAGCGCCTATATCTTAAAACTAATATTCTTTTTATCTAAAGCATAACTATCTATATTAGAGAACTCTAGGTCTTTATTCTTAAGCTTTAAGCGTATATAAATATATATATTAAGTACTATCTAAAGTTATTTATACTTTATTACTAATATCTCTTTATAAGTAAACCCTTTTTAATCTATAAAGCTTAAGATTAAATATTCTAGAATAGCCTTATAGATATAATTAGACTAGGTTATAGTAGTTCTCTATCCTATTAGGTTTGTATTAGATATTAGAGTATAATGCTTCTATAGCTAATAATAGGTCTCCTTAATAGTCTTTAGTTATATTAAATTTAGATCTTTAAGTTATTCTCTAGTGTTTTCTATTTAATCCTAGCTAGTTATATTAAACTATAAAAGTATCTTCTCCTTAAACTCCTTTTAAGTTTAAGATATAGTTAGTATCTTAACTACCTATTAAAGCTTTAGGTTAATATTATACTTAAGTATTTTACGCTAGTCTATTTTAGGGATACCTATTACCTTTATCTTTGCTTTAAAGTCCTTAATAAAATTAGCTATATTATCTCCTATAAACTACTAAATATTATACCTATTCTATATAGTAATAAGAGATATTTAATATACTATTATTTCCCTAAGAAGCTTTATAAAGGTTTTAGTATTAAGCTCTCTAAAGGGGCTAGGTACCTTAGGTCTATTATTAGGATTCTTTCCTAAGTAATCCTTAAAGTAAGTTTAAGCTAGGCTAATAACTATCTTAGGATTAAATAGTTCCTAGCTAGTAATTAGCATACTAGGTAATAGTAAATCCTAAAGGTCCTTTAGGTAACTTAGGTGCTTACTTAGTCTTACTTTACTTAGCTACTAGGAATAAGATAAAGTAAGCTTAGATATAAAGTTAGTTAATATTTCTTTTAATTAATCTTATAAAAGGGTAAGTGCTTAACTAAATATTATAATGCTTATAAGACTTCTATAAAGGAAAATTTTAATAGGGTAATATCTATAGTTATAAGCAAGCTATAAGTAAAGGCTACTAGTATAATTATATAGCTTTTTATAATAAGCTATAAGACACTAACGCATAGCTAAATAATAGCAAAATAAGCTATAAGTCCTATAATTAAATAGTCTATAGTAATAAGTAAAGTCTTCTATGTTAGAGTCTTATATTTAGAGACTCTTAGTAAGGGGTTAATAGCTTAGCTAGTATTTATAGCGTATATCTCTAAGCTATCTAGCTTTCTTTTCTATACTTCCTTATAATACTAGTTTATATCCTTAGACTACCTTAGCTTAGTGTACTCTAATAGTCTTTCCTTTACGCTATAACTATTACAGAGTCCTAGTTAAGGCTTTAGATCTATATCTTAGTGTAGGGAAAATAAGATAGAGAGGGGGGTTTTTGCATAGGTTAGCTTAGGGAATAGCTAAAAGCGTAATTAAACTCGCTTCTAATTAATCTTAGTCTATAGTAAATTAACTAGAAAACAAAAAAGTCCTAGGGGTTTAAAACCGCGTTTTTCCACTAGTTTTATTAAGCAGAAAACAATACCCTAAAAGGCATAATACTAGCCTATAGTTATAGGTAGTAGTAATATCTGCTTACATTAGAGGGTTAATTAACTTAACAGTAGCGATCGTAATAACAGCTGATTTTATCTCTATAAATAGAGATATTCTAGATTAAATAGTCTGTTAGATTGGAAGTGACTTTTCGGTTATATTAGGGGATTTATCTTTTTAGGGCAAACACAGATATTAGGGCAAACATAATTATTAACTATAGTAATAGCTAGGTAAAAATTCAGGTCTAAGCGTGGGTAACGAGCGTCAAAAGAATCTAGCTATAAGCAGACTCTTTATAGATTAAATGATCCCCTTGTCTAGATGACTAATATTGTCATCCCTTGTTATATTATCTGGTCTTGTGATCCCTTGTGCTTGTTATCGCGATCGCGCGTTTGTGGGCACGCATCTCATGGCACACACTAGGTAGTAACTTTAATTAATACACTAATCTATAACTCCTAATTACCTTTTTAATCTTATAGAGGCCTAGATACTTTATAGCTAGCTTTTTACTAGGTTATCTTAAATTAATATTCTTTATTAATAGTAAAATATAATTACTAACTTTAAACCTTATTAGAGTTCTTTTCTAGTTATAATATTTCTTATACTAAGTCTATAAGTTACTTAAAAGCTATTTAATTATAGTGTGTTTCTCTCTTAGTGCTAAGACTTTACTTTTAGCTTAATTATTTACTAAAGGGATATTTATAATTACTTATTATAAACCTCTAGGATTATAACCTTATAATGCCTCCGCTAGTGTGTAGCTATACATTATATAATTGCTTATATTATACACAAACTATACTAATAATAGGTTATCTACCTAATTAGTCTATTTAGTATAAGCAAAAGTGTGGCTTCCTCCGGACCCTCGGATGATAGTTAGTCCGGCCGTGGCCAAAGGTGGGTCCACAAAAGGGATGCACGCAATGCGATTAGTTGCATCGCGGGCATCCCCGCACCGCTCGCAGTGGCTCTGCACTATAAGACCCCCTTTTTCCCCTTTTTACCTACCTTCTCTCCTAGCTAGATTCCTCTCCTTCTCTCTTTTCTCTTCTCTCTTAGATAATATTAACTATTATTAACTTTATTAAATTAAACCCCCTTTACACTAGTGTAATATTCCTTAGTGTAACTAATACTAATTAGTGGTTAACTATAACTATAGATAAGTTAAGTATTATAAGAAAAGATATTTCTATAAATACTATAGCCCCTTACCCCTTAAGCTAATATACAGGCTATTTAGGCAGAGAGGTATAACTATAAAGTGTGCTAAAGGAAAATAGACTAGAATCCTAGCAATAGGCTTATTAAACTTCTAAGGGATTAATCTATTAACTCTTAGGCCTTTAGGATATTTAGTTAATTATTATTCTTATTATCTATTATAAGAAAACTAACTAAATAACCAAATCTATTGCTATAAGGCATTTCATTTAAACCTAATATTAAACATAACCCTTAGCTAAGCTAGCTAATCTATATAACCTTACCTTTCTACCCCTTTTCTCCCTTCTTTATAATTATTTACTATAACTATCTTTACTTCTCTATATTTTATATATAGTTAAGTTATTTCTAAGTCTATGCTATCTTAAGTTATTTTTAAGTTTATATTATCTTTATTACCTATGTTTTTCCTTCTTCCCTCTTTTTATTATTTTTATTATTTCTTCTAATTATCCTATTTATTCTATTTACCCTATTTATCCTATTTTCCCTGGTTTTTTTTTCTATTTACCCTATTTACTATATTATACCTAATATAAAAACACTATCCTATTATTATACTCCTGTTTAGTTTATTCTATTTAATCAAAACTCTAGGCTCTATTATATTAATTATATTATTTTATTAAATATAGCGGAATTTAAATCTAGACCTTTAATAAGAGAAAGAGCTAGTAATAGTAAGGCTTTAATAATTACTATTAAAAGACCCTCTAAGAGTAAACTACCACTATATCTATAATTACTTGCTAGTAAGCTTATAAGAGATTAGAAAGAGTCTGCTAAGCTAGACCCTAAAACTACTATATAGTCTAAGCTTAATAATTATATTATAGGATTTATTAACCTTAGTAAGCGTTAAGGTTAGAGAGATAATAACCTCTAGGAATTATTCTAGGAAGACTTTAAAGGCTAGTCTAAGAATACCTTTAAAAAGGTAAATAAGGATATTATTAAAGAGCTATATAACTCTCTCTAAGATTATAGCATTCCTATTAAATAAGGCCTAGGATATCTAATCCTAGCATTACTTAAGGAAGTACTCTATTAAACCTTAATACCTCTTTAGCTAGAAAAGAGATTAAGATTCTCTAAACTACCTTAAATATAACCCTTATAAGTTACTACCCTAAAGACCTTCCCTAGTATTTCTTACCCTTAAAGGGAATAATTACTATATTCTTTATAAGAACCCTTATAATAATCTTAGTTATACTAAGAGTTATACCCTAATAGCTTACTTTCCCCCCTTAATACCTTCCTTCTAGTAAATAAACTATAAAGAAGATTTCTAAGCTTATAAAGATATATAAGAATAGTAATTACTATAGTAAAAAGCTATATAACTTCCTTACACTAAAGCTTATACTCTTTAAGAGTAAATATAACTAGATTAATCTCCCTAGATTACACTTTAGCAAAGCATTCCCTATTATACTAATAAGAGATACTAAATAATACTTTCTTAACTACCTTTCTAGTAAGAATCTCTCTTATAAAGAGATAATTATAAATATCTATTAATACTTTAAAATAAAAAGTAATTAATAGTTTTACTATTATAAATAAAGTAGTATAACCCTTAAGAATATTATTATTTAAAACCCTAAAAAGAGTAAGCTTAAATATCTTAAGATCCTATTAACTATATTAAAGAGAGTCTATAAAGGGCTATACCCCTCTAATATAGTAAATATAGAGCTTTATAAGCAAACCTTAAACATAGTCTCTAGTATTCCTAAATATTAGGTAGTAAAGTATATATATACACTAGGCTTTAAGAACCTTGCTAGTAATCTCTATAAATTAATTATAATTATAAAGAGTAGTATAAGAAGTACCTAATATCACTAGCAATAAGGTAAAGACCCTTTAGAGGCTATATTTATAGACTAATAATATAGTTAATAAAATTAGAGAGAAAAAGGAGACTATTATAGTAGCTCTAAGCGCTCTAAGCAATGCTTTATTTATAGTAAAAGCAGTTACTAGTTAATAAACCACTCTAATACTAAGTAAAAGAAAGAGAGAGAGAGATAGTAAGCTAGTAAGAGTTATTACTTACCCTCTTTAGAAAAGAAGTTCTAATTATTCCTTACTTTAATTAAAGGTAATACTAACGCTAAAATAGAGAAACTAGAAGACTAGGAATCCTAGCTTAAGGCCTATACTTAGGCCTAAGATAATAATAATAATAATAATACTAAAGAGAAGCTATTATTAAAGGCATACCTAAGTATTATATAATTCTTCTACTCTAGGCTATAGATAATTAATAATATTAACGTTCTTATAACGCTTAAAAATCAGGCCTTTTAACACGCCTTACTTAAGCAAAAGCTATACCTTAAAGAGGCTTCTAATAAGGACTATTTAATCTATTATGCCTCTAAGGAATACTATTCTAAAGAAGTCTTTAGAGGAATTATACTAGATATAGGAGCTTTAGGTTAATTAACTACTAGCCTAGCATAAGTTAAAGCCCTATTAAGATTAATACTATTATTAAAGATTAAACCCTATAGCCTAGAAGTTATTAACTTTAGCGCTAGATTAGTAACCACACATAGTGTAATACATATACTAACAAAGCTTAGTTAAATTAACTTCTATGTCCTTAATATTACTATACCTTTTCTCTTTTCCCTTACTAATATAAATCTTATAAAGGTTAAGATAAATAACCTTACTAATATACTAATTTAAAATAATAATACTATACCTATTATATATAGATAAGGCTATCCTTAGTAGCTATTAGAGGCAAAGGAGACTATAGCGTTCTATCTATTAGAAGGAGAGATTTATTAACTTTACTAAAGATTTAGTTATTCTTTAATTTAATACCTTATAAAGATCCTTTAATAAGCTAGTTATAATGTTAAACGCTATATAATTAAAAAGCTAACAAAAGTCTATTATTATTATTAAATAAATAGAAAAGCCCCTAGCTAATTTAAATTCTTAATTAAAGATAACTATAACTTTAACTATAAGATTATTATTAATATTATATAAATTAATAGTTAACTAGTCCTTTATATTATTAATTTAGTAACCTTATTCTAAGTAGCCTATTTCCTTAACCCTAAGAAGCAGAAAGCTTATGATATTTAGGATATAATTAGAGAGTGCTAGATAGATACGTATCTAGGCCCCCTAGATTAGATTATCTATAATGCTAGCAATAACTTTGCTTTGGCTAAATTTAAGCACTATACTCGCTTAATATTAATTAAGATTAATAAGATGCTTATTAAAGCTTATAATAGTATTAGAAAGGTTAAAAGATACTATAGACCTCTTTAATAGGCTTATAATATTATTATAGACTTAATTAGTAAAGAGATTACTCCTAAATAATAACTCTAAATAGCTATTAAAGCTATTAATAACTTAGTAAGTCTAGATAGCCTTATGCTTACACTGCTAGTCTTTAAAGCTTACTTATAGATAATAAATAAGTTATTACTAAGTATCTTTACTATTTAATAAGCTAAGGTAATTTAAAAAGTAACTAATAAAGTTTATTACTACCTAGCTAAAAGGTAAGTTTATAATGCCCTTAGCGCCTAGAATAGCCCTAATATATTGCTAATATATTAGCTGCTACTATAGGCTAATATATATATATAGAGAGAAAAAGATAGATAGTATAGCCCTTATAAGCTATTAGCTACTAATAGGGAGACTTATATAGTTAAGATACCCTATGGCCTAGTTAGGTTTTACTCTATAGTAGTAAAGCTATACTATAAGAACTTATAGTATATAGAAGCTAATAAGCAAAGCCTTTAGTATATTAGGGAATATAACTTAAGCCTAGAGGCCCCTTATACCTCCTATAAGAAAACTAGAGAAGATAAGCTACTAGTAAAGGGTAGTAAGGTAGGGGAAGAAGAGAAAAAGATACTAGTAAAGAGAAAGTAAGAAAGACTAAGGAAAGCCCTTATAGTCTAATTCTATATTAATAAGGTTATAGAGAAGCTTAAAGAGGCTTATAATACTAAAGCTACCCCATAGGAAGCTATAAAGCTAATAGCCTTAAGGCAATAAAAGCAAAGGCTATTAGGGCCTTGGCTTATAATCCTAATAAAGCTATTAGACCTATAAAGCCCTTTATGTTTATTAATAAAGACTAAGAGAAGGCATTATTTAAAGAGATTATAGCAAGAAAAGTGCTAAATATAGGATTCCTTATAGTAAAAGAAAAGGCTAACTAGAAACTAGCCTTTTAACTCCGCTAAGAAGGAAAGATTATAACTCTAGGAAGCCTCTTTAAATAATCTAACTAAGCTAAGACTAACGCCCTATAAGCTTGTAATATATTTAGGTTTATAATATTTAATCCTACTAAGCATAGAGGCTATAGGATTTTTAATTCTTACATAGTTTAAGAGATTAAAGGCAAAGGGACTAAATCGCTATATAAGAAGTTATACCTTATTATATAAGGGTATAATAACAGAGGAAAAAAGGCTATCTTAACCCAGTCGCTAACAATACAGTAATTAAGCTAACGGATTATTATAGCCCTCGCTCTATTATTAAAGAGAATAGGAATCTACCTTTAGTTACAAGACATTACACAAGCCTATGTTCAATCCCACACAACCCTAAATAGGCTAATTATTATAAGATTACCTAAATAGATTACATATCTCTTTCTAGAAGGCATAGTAATAAAGGTAATTAAGCCTCTTTACGGAATTACAGAGGCTAGAACCTATTAGTAAGCAATGTATTTCTATTACCATAGAGATAACCTTAATATAATAACCTTAATATATAATCCCTACTTATTAATCATAGCCTTAAATAATAAGAATCTCTTTAGTATTATAGGAATATAAATAGATAACACCCTAGGCCTTAGTAATAATAACTTCTTTAAGAAAGAAGAAAGAGAGCTCTAGAAAGCAAAGTTTATAGCTAAAGAAAAACAATACCTAATAACTATAAATCCCCTTATTTTTAATGGCTATATCCTAACCTAGAACACTAATACCTTACTAACCCTAACCTAAAAGGGCTAAGGTTAAAAGATTAAGGAAATTAATCTATAATCACTAATAGCGGAGTAAGATTACGTTAAGCAAAGAGCCTAGGGGAGTTATATCGCGATAGTCTATTAACCTAAAGTATCTTATAACCTATTAATTACTATATAACACTAAGAACCCTTTGCTAATAATATCTTATAACTTAATAAACGCCTTAAGTAGCAAATTAAGTATTAGTAGTAAGGATTATAGTATATCCTATTAACTCTTAAAGAAGCAAAGCTCTTTATATTTATAGATAGGTCCCTTGCTAATAACAAAGACCTTAGCTTATAAATCAGGTACGTAATTATAATTAGTAATAAAGCATTAAAGGATAATAACACCTTTACCTTAAAAGGCAATATTATAATATATAGCTCTATAAAAAGCAAGCGTATAACTTATAGCATACTTATATCTAAGCTATATAGTATAGTTTAAGGCGCTAATATTACATATATAATATCTATAACTCTTTATATAATCATAGACTAATTAAAGATGCCTAGAATTCTAATAATTCTCTATACTAACTCTTTCTTATTATATAAATACCTTATAAAGCTAGGTATAATAAAGGAGAAGTGGCTAATAATTAATATTATAGCCCTCTAATAATTATATAAGAGAAGAGAGATCTATAAGGTTAGGTAGATTAACAGTGGCAATAATCTAGCTAATGTAATAATAAAGGCATTACTAAATTTAGCCCTTTTAAATATAATTAATTTAAACGAATTAATAATTTATATAGAAAGCTAGGTTAAAAGACCTATAAGGTTAGGTAAATAGAAGGATTAAGATAATAGGTTAGCAGGTATAGATTAAGGTAACTAGGTTAATTAGATTAACTAAGGCTATAATAGCTAATTAGAGCTATGGATTCCTATAAAGGGATTTACTTATATATACTTTCCTTTAATTTGATTTTTATTATATTTTTAGGCTCCTTTAGCTATAAAGAAAAAGAAAGACTACTAGTGTAGCTTCCTCTAGACTCTTAGATAATAGTTAGTCTAGCTATAACTAAAGGTAAGTTTATAAAAGGGATGCACGTAATGTAATTAGTTATATTGCAAGCAACCCTACACTGTTTGTAGTAGCTTCGCACTATAAGACCCACTTTTCCCACTTTTTACCTACCTTCTCTCCTAGCTAGATTTCTCTCCTTCTCTCTCTTCTCTTCTCTCTTAGATAACATTAACTATTATTAACTTTATTGAATTGAACCCCCTCTGCACTAGTGCAACGTTCCTTGGTGTAACCAACAAAAAGCCCTTAAATAATATTCTAGGACTTAGTTTAAATGTTTTATCTAGCTATCTATCTAGAGGTAAAAAGCAGTGCTAAGTAGCTGCTTAGTTATAAGAAGATAATAAAAAGTTATTTAGAAACCACTAGTAAATATAGAACCTTAGTTTATTATAATACCTTCTAGAGCTCTATAATCTCTAAAAACATATTCTAAGAATATAGTTACTAGCTTATTACTAGTTAGTTATGTTAATATAGGAATATAGATACTATATTTTATAAATTAGTTAATAATAACTAGAATTATATTATAAGTCTAGTTTAAATCTTTTACTAGTAAAAGTCTAGTAATAAAATCTATTAATAATTCTTAAAAAGAGTAATTAAGTACTAGTAGTATAGCTAGCTTACTATATAGTTTATAATGCCTTAGTTTTAAAGTTTAATAACTTATATAAGTGCTAATATATACCTTTATATCTTTCTTTATTATTAGCTAATAATATTAGTTTATAATCTAATAAAGAGTTTTACTTACTCCGTAATACCTAGTAATAAGGTTATTATAAGTTAGTAATAAAATTTCTTTTCTTATTCCTAAAGGGATAAAAATATAATTCTTAAATATTAATAGCTTAAAGGGTCTAATAGACTATATCTAAGATACTACTAAATTACTACTTTTAAGTAACTTTAATTAACCTATAGTAAAGTTATTCCCTTACTATACTTTATATAATAAGACTTAAATTAAGAGTTTTAATTCTAAGCTCTTTTCTAGAAAGTTAGAGATAAACTTAGAAGAGGTTCTCTAAATAGATTAGATTCTAGCTATAATGTCTCTATAAGTAATTAGTTTAATAAATGCTTCTAGTCTTATAAGTATATAAATAAGTAATGTTTTTAAGGGGCACCCTTACTACTTACTAGTAATAACCTATACTAGTTTACCCCTAATAGCAGTGGCTAGTCTAATAGGAAAATTAAAATAACTAAGTAATAAACTAAATATACGCTAGGTACTAGTAGTACTACTATAGCTAGCTTATTACTTATTAATAAAAGAATTAAAAGTATTAAATAACCCTATTAATATAACTTTTCTAAGATTATCTAGATTATTAGGTTCTTTAGGAATATAGTTAAGTTATAATTTTTTAAAACCCTAGATATTAGTAGTATTATTATAGTGTTATTATAACTAACTATTAGTTATACTAAGTAATGTTTTTATAGAACCTATAGTACTAATAGTATTACTAGGGTATTCCTATTACTTAGTATTTATAAATTTAGATAAAAAGGGAGGAAGTTATATAGTTACTACTTCTGCTTTCCTTACCTTACTTATAAAATCTAGTCTTCTTAAAAGTAGGTTAGTAGGATTTAATTTCCCTATATAATATATAATCTTAAAGTTAAAAGAATAAAGCTTATTAAGTATAGTTACCTACTTACTAGTAAGCTTAGGCTTTATAGCTAAGTACTTATAGTTTAAATAGTCTATAATAACCTTAATTATATAAGCTAAATAAGCAAGATAGTGTCTCTATATATAAAAAGCCTCTTAAATAGCTAATAATTTACTATTAGGTATTAAATAGTGTAATTTAGTATTAGATCTTCCTTAATATAAACATAACTAGGTGCTAGTAACCTAGCATATATATTATAAGTATAGCCTTAATTATATATCTAGATATATCTATCTTTACTCTAAGATATATAAGTAGGTTAAAATATACTAAAATTAGCGCTTCTTAAAATTTCTATTAAAGTTCTCTAAATACTACTAACTTATAGGGTTCTAGGTTAAATATTACTAGTTACTACCCTCTAAGGTAATCTATTAATAAAATAATAACTTTACTATACTATTTAATAAAATAGCAGTAAAATCTAGTAAAACTAAGGAATAACTAAATATTAAAGATACTATATAGTATTAGCTAGGTTATAATTACCTTAACTCTTACTAGGTCTATTATAATACCTTTTACTAATATCTTAAAGCCTAAGAATTTAACTTCCTTAACTAAAAATTAACACTTCTTAAGGTTAATAAAAAGACTTATATCCCTAAGCCTATATAGAATTTATTTAATATATTCTATATACTCCTTAACTATACTACTATATATTAGTATATTATCTAGGTAAATAATATAGGTCTTATTAATAAGTCCTTTAAGAGCATTATTAATATACTCCTAAAAAGTTACTAGTGTATTAACTAGTCTAAATAGCATTATAAGATATTTAAAGTAGCTATAGTAATAATAAAAAGCTATCTTCTACTTATTACCTAAGCGGATATATAGCTAGTAATATATATCTTTTAGATTAAGGACTATAAAAATAACTATACTTACTAATTAATTAAGGATTTTAGTAATAAGGGGTAAAGGGGCCTTATCCTTAATTATAATCTTATTTAAGCCCCTATAATCTATATAAAGCCTTAATTTCCCTCCTTTCTTTAGAATAAACAAAATTAGGGCTTTAGCTAGGCTAACTAATCTTCTAATCTACCCTTTAAGCTATATACTTATAAGGTACTCTCTAAGAACTAATAGTTTCTTTTTAGCTAAATTATATATAAGCCCCTAAGGTAGTGTTTTCTCTTCTTCTAATTTAATTATATAAGTATAGCACCCTAGTTTAGGAAGCTTACTTACTAGCTCTTTAGAAAAAATATCTATAAACTCTATATATTTCTTTAGAATTTTTATTATAAGGCATTAGGTACTTACGCCTTAATTTAATATAGCTTATTTACTACTTACGCTTTCTAAAATTAGTATAACTATAATACCTTTACTTTTTTACTACTAATAAGTATATTCTAGTAACTATATAGCTACTTTACTATTTAATTATACTTCTATTATTACTGGGTTCTCTAATTAGTCCTTACCCTTTTCTTTCTAATTTTTATTTTTTAGAATACTTAGTCTAATCTTTATTACCTTAAATAGTAATAAAATTACTACTTATTTTTTCTCTTTATATATTTGCTACTTACTATAAATAAAGGAGAGGTATTCTATAGTTACTAGATATCTTTAAAATCCCTAATCCTAATATATAATTATAGGTAAATATTCTTTAGTCTAATCTATACCTAGTATTATCCTTTTACCTATATTAGTAATATAGTAGCTAGCTTAATAGACTTTTATAAATCCTATACTATCTTTTACTTTTATTAATATTTTTAAAATCCCTTAATATAGAATCTCTTTTTAGCTTATACTCTCTAGTACCTAGTCTAATTAGATTATATTCTCCTAATCCTTTTTTAATAATAATTTAAAATAAATTATTAAGAACTATATACTTATATTAAATAGCGCTTTTATAGCTAACCACTAGTTATCTTATTATAGAGATACTTATATTCTATTCTATTATTTATAAGGTATTCTATAGTAAGATTATATTCCTAGGTCTATACTATTTAAACTAGTATTATATTAGGTAATATAGCTTTATTACTACTTTTACTATACCTTTTAGTTATATACCTATTGCTTTTATAGGTAAAATAGTCTAGTGCTTAATAAGCTAGTATAGTATATCTAGGCTTTCTATATTTATAGCACACTAGAAATAGCTTTTTTACTTAATCTCTGCTTTATTACTATACCTTATTTATAGGTAATATAGAGTATTATCTCTTTCTTTTAAGGTCTTAACTTTTTTTATTACTTTAGCCTAAACTTATTATAACCTTTACTTTCTTACCCTAGCCTTATAACTAGCTCTAAGTTATTAGAATCTCTTAGCTAATTATTTACTTTCTTATAGTATTATTTAAGCTATTTAGAAAAATAGTAATTTATAGATATATTAGGATTACTTTAAGTAACTTAGCTTTTACCTTAGTTTAAGCTCTTATAAAGGCTTAAAATAATTAGTTACTCTTTTACCTAAGATTTAGTAGTATTCTTATTGCTTCTAAGTATCTTATACCCTTATCTATTATTCTAGTTTTTAGCTATTCTAGAAAACTTACCTATATAAATAATAAGTAATTTATATACCTATCTATAGCTATATAACATATCTATTATTACTTTATATTATTAGCTAGGTAGCTACTTATATACACTACCTTAGTAGTGTTATTCTTAAAGGTATAGTAGTCTAATTTAAATAATATATCTAAATCTACTAGGAAATTCTATAGGTTCTTATATATATCCCCTTTATATATAGGTATTTTTATCTATATCTTAATAAGACTATTTTACTATATAATTACTACTAAGTTACTATAGACTACTAGTAAAACTATAGCTAAAGTTTAAGGGGTAATTATAGGTCCTAAAGAAAGTCTAGCTAATCCTAGATTTACCTTAAGCTCTTTAATCTATACCTTTATTTATAGAATCTCCTATATCTTCTAAAGGTAATATAGCTTAGCTTATATAACCTTATAGTATTTTTATAACGCTTTATCTAGGTTATCTATATTATCTATACCTTTACCTAGATTAGGATTAAGTAGTATTTACTATACCTTATTATTATCTATAGTTCTAGATTATAAGGGTTCTCTACCTTCCTAATTATCTATAGCTTTATTATTATAAGGTACTAGTGTGTTTTATATAAATCTTTAGAGTATTAGCTATATAATAATCTAGCTAATAGTTTATATCCTTAAAAGGGTTTTAAAGAGATTAATTTATTATAGCTTAAGTATAAGGTTAAATAAATAAAGTAATAGCTAAGATTCTTATAGTTACTACTAGGAAATTACTAGCTAGGGGTAGGTATATAAAGGTTTTAATCTCTAACCTAGCACTAATAATATATATAGTCTTTAAGGAATACCTTGCTCTATAAGCACGTGGCTATCTTATAGCTAGCTAGCCTCTTTGTTATCCACGCGGCCTAAAGGTCCTCCAAAGATCCGCTCTAATGAACGTCCTGTCTCTGACCTCTGCGCTCCTAACAATATAGCCTTAACTATAAAGCCTTTAAGAGATTAAACTATTAAAGAAGAAAATAAATAGTAAAAGAGGTAATCTTAGTAAGTAGCTTACTAAGCTAATCCCTTTTAAGATACTATTTCTTTTACCTTATTATATTCTTTATAAGTAAGCTAGTATATTTATTATATATATCCTTTAGTATATATATTACTATAAGGAAGAGATAAAGAAGATTACTAATACCTTTAATAATATAAGACTTTAGATTCTAATAAGATAATTTAGTTAGGCTATTAGTATATTACCTAAGATTATAGTAAGATAATATAAAATAAAGCTCTTATTACTTATACTAAGGAAGCTACTAGTCCCTTATATACTTTATAATATCCTTTTACTATGGATTATATATATTCTTTATCCTTTACTAAATAGTATTTAAGGAAGTAACCTTATAATTATATATTAGTAGCTTAAATGCTTTAAAAAGCCCTATAAGGCTATTATTAAAGGCATTAGAATTATTATTATTAAGGTTTATAGAAGAGGGTTTAATGCCTTTAATATCCTTCTAATTACAAAGAATTTAAGCTTAAACCCTTATAAGGATATACTATATATAGAGCTACTACTATGCTTTAGGAAAGATTATCTAAAGGGTGTTTTTTAATGTAATCTTATAGTTTATAATAATAATATAAGGGTAAGGAATATAGTGTTTATTATAGACTGTGTTTAATATTATAAGCAGTTACTTATAGCTTTCCTTTATTTTAGATAATAAAAGCCTAAAGCTAAGGTTTATAACTATATTCTAATCAGTAATAGTAGTTACTACTATTACATAGAGTCTAAAGCTATTTATTTTATATATATTATTAATACTAATAATATAGGAGTAAATCTTCTATTTATTAATATATTTATAGGTAGTCTAGAAGGCTAATTATAGCTAATTATTAGAGTTAAGATTAATCCTATAAGGGTAGCTACTATTAATTAAAGACTATATAAATTACTATATGCTTATAAGCCTATTAAGAGCCTTAATTTAGATTTATTAATAGTTATTATAAATATCTTTAATTATAGCTACTGAGTTAGGGAATTTAATTTAAAGTAATTAACAAGCCTTATAAGTAAGAATACCTTATAGTTATATAATCTCTTAAAGTAATACCCTATAAGTTACTATACATTACTAATAGAGAGTGTAACTATTAGGGCTAATAGATTAAGGGTAATTATAATAAGTAACTTAAATAGTATATAGCTAAGTATTATATATTCTTATACTATATTTTACCTAGAGCTTAAATAGGTAATTATAAAGCTAGATACTAGTTATATAAATGCCTTAAGATTCAGAAGGTCTTTACTTACTATAGTTATAATAGATTAGAATATTTACTATAGCGCACTCTTTGTAAATTAGTTAATAATTACTACTAGACTTCTTAGTAAAGGCATAGCTATAAGAGTAGCCTTATTATTATAAGAAGTTATAGAGTTTATTAAAGGTATTAAATTATAGTAAGGGAGGTAGTAGTAGGATTATAGTTATTAGGTTACTTTTAATAAGTATATTATAGTTTATACTATATAGAATAGTAAAATTACTATAAAATTAAATATACTATATAAGATTAGACATTTTTATAATAGAATTTAATACTTTAGTAGTAATATTAATAAATATAGTAGCGTAACTAATAAAAGTAGTAATATTAAAGCAGGGAGGTTAGTTATGCCTAGGAGAATTAGTAAGTAGCTACTAATATAGCTGTATAAAGGTATGGTAGGCTTATAATACTAACTATTTTTTTTGCTAGGGAGTGTTACATAAATTTGGTAGCAAGGCGTGGGATGTGGGATGTGGCCGTATTATATTGTGGGTACAGCGCTAACTAGCAAGAAAACACAGCTCCGAATAGCAACGCTCCTTTAGGATAGCTTAAGATAGGTTATACTAGCTTAGAATAGCTTATAATAGCTTATAATATTCTTAGTGTTAAGGTTTAATTAAAATTAAATAGTAAATAGTAAATAAATAACTTAAATATAAATATATATAAATATATATAAGTATTAAGGAATTACTATAGAAAAAGCTAGATTCTTTAATAACTTTATATTTCAAGGTTTTTAAAAATATTAATAAAATAAAATACTTTTCTTTTTTATATTTTTGAAAATAAGAGTAATAATAGTAATAAGAGTAATAAGAGTAATAAGAGTAATACATTAGTATAAGCTAAATAACTACCTATTTAGTTAGAATCTTCAAGACTACTAATATTACTAGATTTACTACTAATAGTAGTAGCCTTAGCTTTTCCTTTTCCCTTTCCTTTTACCCAAGATTTAAATTTAGAGGCATTAGAATCTTCTAAATTATTAGATTCTTCTGAATTATTAGATTCTTTTATATATAACTAAAAAATTAAAGCGAATCCGCATTTTATCCAATCACTAAGGTTATAAGGTGTCTTGCTTCTAGGGTTTAAACCTAGGTTTCAAACCCTAGGTTTCGAACCCATAGGCTTTTTATACCTTAGATCTTATTCGAAATTAAATTTCATTTTTTATAAATTTAACCCACTTAACCATGTCTAGGGGAGTGTACGTAGGTGGATCCATAATTATTAGAAGAGAGTTTACTTAGGTATATAAGGCTTTATTCTTAAAGCGTAAAAATAACACTTAAATTTAGTTTATAATATCTAAATAAAGGATAATCCTAGTTTTTTTTATTATATTATAAAGATAATAAGCTAAATTAGAAGAAAGTTATTTACTTATTAATATTTATGGCTAATATTATATAGGTACTTAAAGATCTAATATAACTTATATTAGCTTATACTAGCTTAGAATGGCTTAATATAGCTTATACTAGCTTATATAATAGCTTTAAGATAGCTTTAAATAAGTTATACTAGCTTAGAATAGCTTAAAATAGCTTATACTAGCTTAACATAGCTTATAATAGCTTAACATAGGTTATCCTAGCTTAGAATAGCTTAATATAGCTTATACTAGCTTATATAGTAGCTTTAAGATAGCTTAAAATAAGTTATACTAGCTCAGAATAGCTTAATATAGCTTATACTAGCTTAAGATAGCTTATAATAGCTTTAAGATAGCTTAACATAGCTTATACTAGCTTAGAATAGCTTAAAATAGCTTAAGATAGGTTATTCTAGCTTAGAATAGCTTAACATAGCTTATACTAGCTTAGAATAGCTTAACATAGCTTAGATTAGCTTATACTAGCTTATACTAGCTTAACATAGCTTAGAATAGCTTAAGATAGCTTATACTAGCTTAAGATAGCTTATAATAGTTTATTTAGTGTTATACTAGCTTAAAATAGCTTAGGCTAGCTTAAAATAGCTTAGGATAGCTTATACTAGCTTATACTAGCTTATATAACTTATATTACCTAATATTACTAATATTACTTATAATATAATTAGTCCCCTCCTAAGCATGAGGTAAAACTGCTTAAATGATTAAAGTTCTATGTTTTTTAATATCTTTTCTAAATATCTAGCCTTTTTCTCTAGTCTTTTATTCCCTTTCTTATTCTTACTTTTCTTAAATTCCTCTATATTTTCTTTAGTTTTCTTAATTTCCTTTTAATTAGGATTTTTATTAGCTTTTTGAATAGCCTAAAGGTTCTATAGCCTAGTGGTTATTGCCCCTAGCTTTTAGTTACCCTTAGCTATACTATTATCTAATTAGTTAGGGGTTAATTAGTTAATTAGTAATGCAGAACCTACCTAGCGATTATAACGAATTAAATTAGAGATAAGTGAGGATGAGTTGTGTTTAGTAGGAGAGTTTAAGTTTGCCTTAGAGCTTTAAAGCATAAGTAAGAGAGATAGGAAAAACACGGTTATAGAGGAAAGGGGAATTGCGTTAATTTATACTATAAGTAAAACTTAAATGAATTTAAGTTTAACTATAGTTATAAATTATAACTATATCTTATACTAACATAGCTATAAACTTTATTATAAACTTTACTCTAATCTTATAGCCCTTTATATTTATAACCTTAGAGCTTATTTATTACTATAGCTATAAGAATTTGGTTATTAATTATTTTACTAGCTAGGTATTGCTAGTAATAATTGTGTGTTGTAATAAATTAGATGCATTGGCTATAACCAATAATACTAAAAAAATTATAAAAATCAATAATATAATTAGTGTTAAAGTTTAATTAAAAATGAATAACTAATAAATAAATAAAATATAAATATTAGTAAGTATAAGTAAATTACTATAGAAAAAGCTAGATTTCTTAATTATTTAATATTTTAAGGTTTTTAAAATATTAATAAAATAAAATATCTTTTTCTTTTATATTTTTTAATATGATAGTAAATTAGTATTACTAATTATAGTTATCTTAGTTATTAATATATTATATTCTTTTTTATATATTATAGTAATAAGATATATTAAGTTACTATATATAACTTCTTAAAGCTTTAGAATTATAAAGCTAAAACTAAAACTAAATTAGTTTAAATTAGTTTAAATAGTAAATAAATAGTTTTAGCTTTTTTAAAGCACTTATTATATTCATTATTATATTTAAGTACTCAGTGTATATTTTGTTTATTTCTAGTTATTTATTTTAATTTATTAATTAATATTATTATATTAGTTTAGGGTATTTTTTAATTTGAAGTATAATAATAAATAACAGAAACCCTCCCGAGCACGAGGTAAAACTGCTTAAATGATTAAAGTTCTATGTTTTTTAACATCTTTTCTAAATATCTAGCCTTTTTCTCTAGTTTTTTATTCCCCTTATTATTCTTACTTTTCTTAAATTCCTTTATATTTTCTTTGGTTTTCTTGATTTCCTTTTAATTAGGATTTTTATTGGCTTTTTAGATAGCCTAAAGGTTCTATAGCCTAGTGGTTATTACCCCTAGCTTTTAGTCACCCTTAGCTATACTATTATCTAATTAGTTAGGGGTTAATTAGTTAATTAGTTACGCAGAACTCACCTAGCGATGAAAATAGGTGCATAAATTGAATTAGAGATAAGTGAGGATAAGTTATGTTTAGTTTGCCTTAGAGCTTTAAAGCATAAGTAGTAATGTTAGTTACACTAAGGAACGTTGCACTAGTGCAGAGGGGGTTTAATTCAATAAAGTTAATAATAGTTATTATTATCTAAGAGAGAAGAGAAGAGAGAGAAGGAGAGGAATCTAGCTAGGAGAGAAGGTAGGTAAAAAGTGGGAAAAGTGGGTCTTATAGTGCGAAGCTACTACAAACAGTGTAGGGTTGCTTGCAATATAACTAATCGCATTATATATATCCCTTTAGTAGACTTACCTTTAGCTATAGCTAGACTAACTATTATCTAAGGGTCTAGAGAAAGCTATACTAGTAGTCTCTCTTTTCTTTATAGCTAAAGAAGCCTAAAAATATAATAAAAATTAAATTAAAGGAAAGTATATATAAGTAAATCCCTTTATAGGAATCCATAGCTTTAATTAGCTATTATAGCCTTAGTTAATCTAATTAACCTAGTTACCTTAATCTATACTTACTAACCTATTATCTTAATCCTTCCCTTTGCCTAACCTTATAGGTCTCTTAACCTAGCCTTCTATATAAATTATTAATTTATTTAAATTAATTAAATTCAAAAGGGCTAAATTTAGTAATGCCTTTATTATTACATTAGCTAGATTATTGCTACTATTAATCTACCTAACCTTATAAATTTCTCTTCTCTTATATAACTATTAGAGAGCTATGATATTAATTATTAGCCACTTCTCTTTTATTATACCTAGCTTTTTAAGGCATTTATATAATAAGAAAGAGTTAGTATAGAGAATTATTAGAGTTTAAGGTATCTTTAATTAGTCTGTGATTATATAAAGAGTTATAGATATTATATACGTAATATTAGCGCCTTAAACTATGCTATATAGCTTAGATATAAGTGCGCTATAAGTTACATGCTTGGTTTTTATAGAGCTATATATTATAATATTACCTTTTAAGGTAAAGGTGTTATTATCCTTTAATACTTTATTACTAATTATAATTACATACCTAATCTATAAGCTAAGGTCTTTATTATTAGTAAGGGACCTATCTATAAATATAAAGAGCTTTGCTTCTTTAAGAGTTAAGGGGATATATTATAATCCTTACTACTAATGCTTAATTTGCCACTTAAGGCGTTTATTAAGTTATAAGATATTATTAGTAAAGGGTTCTTAGTGTTATATAGTAATTAATAGGTTATAAGATGCTTTAGGTTAATAAACTATTGTAATATAACTCCCTTAGGCTCTTTACTTAATATAATCTTACTTTACTATTAGTAATCACAGATTAATTTCCTTAATTTTCTAACTTTAGCCCTTTTAGGTTAGGATAAGTAAATTATTAGCGTTCTAGGTTAGGATATAGCTATTAAAAATAAGGGGATTTGTAGTTATTAAGCGTTATTTTTCTTTAGCTATAAACTTTACCTTCTAGAGCTCTCTTTTTTCTTTCTTAAAGAAGTTATTATTACTAAGGCCTAGGGTATTATTTGTTTGTATTCCTATAATACTAAAGAGGTTCTTATTATTTAGGGCTATAATTAATAAGCAGGGATTATATATTAAAGTTATTATATTAAGGTTATCTCTATAGTGATAGAAATACATTACTTACTAATAGGTTCTAGCCTCTATAATTCCATAAAGAGGCTTAATTACCTTTATTACTATACCTTCCGGAAAGAGGTGTGTAATCTGTTTAAGTAACCTTATAATAATCAGCCTATTTAGGGTTATATAGGATTAAATATAAGCTTATGTAATATCTTATAACTAAAGGTAAATTCCCTTTTGCCTTAATAATAGAGTAAGGGCTATAATAATCCATTAGCTTAATTACTATATTATTAGTAATTAGGTTAAGATAATCTCTTTTTCTCTATTATTATACCCTTATATAATAAGGCGTAACTTCTTATATAGTGATTTAGTCCCTTTGCCTTTAATCTCTTAAACTATATAAGAATTAAAGATCCTATAGCCTCTATGCTTAGTAAGGTTAAATATTATAAACCTAAACATATTATAAGCTTATAAGGCATTAATCTTAGCTTAGTTAGATTTTTTAAAGGGGCTTCCTAGGGTTATAATCTTTCTCTCTTAGTAAAGTTAAAGGGCTAGTTTCTAGTTAGCCTCTTTTTTTACTATAAGAAATACTATATTTAGTACTTTTCTAGCTATAATCTCTTTAAATAATACTTTCTCTTAGTCTTTATTAATAAATATAAAGGGCTTTATAAGTCTAATAGCTTTATTAGGATTATAAGCCTAGGCCTTAATAGCCTTTATTTTAGTTACCTTAAGGCTATTAGCTTTATAGCTTCCTATAGGGGTAGCTTTTACTACCTTAAGATAAGCTATAAGTTCTTTAACTCTATAGCTTTCTATAAGGGCTACTTTAGTATTATAAGCCTCTTTAGGCTTCTTTATAACCTTATTAATATAGAATTAGACTATAAGGGCCTTCCTTAGCCTCCCTTACTTTCTTTTTACTAGTATCTTTTTCTTTTCTTTCTTTACCTTATTACTCTTTACTAGTAGCTTATTTTCTCTAGTCTCCTTATAGAAGGTATAAGAGGCTTCTAGGCTTAGGTTATATTCCCTAATATACTAAAGGCTTTACTTATTAGCTTTTATATACTATAAGTCTTTATAGTATAGCTTTATTACTATAAAGCAAAACCTAGCTAGGCTATAGGGTATCTTAACTATATAGGTCTCCTTATTAGTAGCTAATAGCTTATAAGGGCTATACTATTGACCTTTTTCTCTCTCTATATATATATTAGCTTATAGTAATAACTAATATATTAGTAATATATTAGGGCTATTCTAAGCGCTAAGGGTATTATAAACTTACCTCTTAGCTAGGTAGTAGTAAACTTTATAAGTTACCTTCTAAATTACCTTAGCTTATTAAATAATAAAGATACTTAGTAATGACTTATCTATTATCTATAGGTAAGCTTTAAAGACTAGTAATATAAGCATAAGGCTATCTAGACTTACTAAGTTATTAATAGCTTTAATAGCTATTTAAAGTTACTACTTAGGAGTAATCTCTTTACTAATTAAATCTATAATAATATTATAAGCCTAGCAAAGAGGTCTATAGTATCTTTTAACCTTTCTAATGCTATTATAGGCTTTAATAGGTATCTTATTAATCTTAATTAATATTAAGTAAGTATAGTGCTTAAATTTAGCTAAAGTAAAGTTATTACTAGTATTATAGATAATCTAATCTAGGGGGCCTAGATAGGTATCTATCTAGTACTCTCTAATTATATCTTAAATATTATAAGCTTTCTGATTTTTAGGGTTAAGGAATTAGGCTACTTAGAATAAGGTTACTAAATTAATAATATAAAGGACTAGTTAACTATTAATTTCTATAATATTAATAATAATCTTATAGTTAAAGTTATAGTTATCTTTAATTAAGAATTTAAATTAGCTAGGGGCTTTTTTATTTATCTAATAATAATAATAGACTTTAGTTAGCTTCTTAATTATATAGCGTTTAACGCTATAACTAGCTTATTAAAGGATCTTTATAAGGCATTAAATTAAAGGATAACTAAATCTTTAGTAAAGCTAATAAATCTCTCCTTTTAATAGATAAAATATAGTAGTCTCTTTTGCCTCTAATAGCTACTAAGAATAGCCTTATCTATATATAATAGGTATAGTGTTATTATCTTAGATTAGTATATTAGTAAGGTTATTAATCTTAACCTTTATAAGATCTATGTTAGTAAGGGAAAAGAGAAAAGATATAGTAGTATTAAGAATATAGAAGTTAATTTAACTAAGCTTTATCAGCATATATATTACACTATATATAGTTACTAATCTAGCGCTAAAGTTAATAACTTCTAGGCTATAGGGTTTAATCTTTAATAATAGTATTAATCTTAATAGGGCTTTAACTTATACTAGGCTAGTAGTTAATTAACCTAAAGCTCCTATATTTAGTATAATTCCTTTAAAGACGTCTTTAGAATAGTATTCCTTAGAGGTATAATAAATTAAGTAATCCTTATTAGAAGCCTCTTTAAGGTATAGCACTTACTTAAGTAAGGTATATTAAAAGGCCTAATTTTTAAGCGTTATAAGAATATTAATA